>MJUT01021297.1:669749-683230 GCA_002080005.1 Gigantidas platifrons | reverse complement strand
TAGCGAATGACAACAAAGATTGTTTGAATGTGTGATTTTTTTATATTTTTTTCAAGCCTGAAACAGAACTGGTAGTGGCTTGGTTACGTTGGTCGTTACATCCCTTGTTAGTATATAGGGTATATAGGCCGCGTGACCTCTATGAAAGCGATTCAAGTCCCTGTGCCATACTCAATATATTGGAAGTTCCTGGAGTATTTCTTATTTTGATACAACTTTTCCTATCATTTCTTATAAAACCCTTAAAATATGGTTAAAACAAATGATAAAACTGACGAAACCGCCATACCAACATAAGTTCTCTTCGTTCACATTAAAAGTTCCGGTAAAAAAGTTCCAATTGATAATTGTTTTGAATGGAAGACTTATGATCTGTAGGTTCCTGGAGAAGATTAATTGTGATCGTTTTTACAATTTTCAATGCCCGACGCCATTTAAGAGACAACGTAGGGATGTTGGGCGTGTGAAACGTACCATTATTCCCGAGGCATTTTCATACAATTCGTCTGTTCCATTTGCACCGCTTCTTCATAAACAAAGTATCACGTGATCAAATAATTATGTGAGGTGCGTTGAGGGGAAACATAACAATAAAATCTCTAGGCTATGGGTTTTCTCTCTTCTCTTTGAATTTTACCACGATGTCAACAAATGTCACGTGGTTCCACGACGTCATGAATATTCATATCTCATGAATAAAATAATGAGCATGATTTTGCCATATGAGGAGCTTTTATGTTATTTCCCCACAAATTAAATAAGTCCTATTTACGTTTTCATAATCTGACACACTTTGCCAAAATACAGTGTCGGACGCCATTGTTGTCATATTTACACGAAATGCATCATGGGAAGTTTTTGGACGTAAATTTATGACGTCATGAGAGTGTCTTCAAGTCACGTTATTTTTATTTCAAGAGCGTGTCGTCGACGTGTCGTAAGGGTATAAATTCCGAAGTGAAGAACACTCGGGTTCAGTCTTGTCTTTGCTGGGCGCCATTTTTAAACACTTATATAAAGAGTCTCATATCAGTATATCGACACACAGTATTAGGAATCCAATAGCTCTACGATAATTTTGAAGGTTACCATAGTGTCGCATTTTATTGGACACACACTGCAGTTTATCCATATATAATCTTTATTTGCAAAATTACGCCCATAGGGGGCCAAGCAAATACAAACTAAACAAAACAATACAAATCACAAATATACAAATAAAATGACAAAGCCTTGGCCAACGTGGACTATACCCTAGCAAATCTATACCTTGCTTCAAAAAGTTTCCCACAGCTGACAAAAGTTCAAAATTAGGATTTAAAATTTGTTTCAATTTTTGGAGTGGTTGATCTTGTATAAAATGTGGATTTAATTGATTTATTAATAAAAACAATTGATCTCTTGGCAATTTATTTGTATTACAATTTAACAAGAAGTGATATTCATCATCAATTTCATTAGAGTTACAAAATTTACATGGTCTTTTATCTCTGGGAATATGTTGATATCTTCCGGTTTCTAGAAAGTCAATAGAAGTCGGCCTTTACATACAATCTTGACACTTTTTACATCCTATGTCAGGCACGACACACGCTGCGTCGTAGACTTTATTGCCGAAAATAGTATTCTATTTATCCGGATACATGTTTATATAGTTTGAACATATTCTAAGAAGAATTGTTTGTACGACAATCCTCTTTGGTGTCAGGACCACGAACCTGTGGACTATTTGTCAATAATTTAATTTGATTTGAATATTTCAAGCTGATTGTCTAATTCGCCTGCAGAAAATTTTGGTTATACTCGATAACCTTGGTTGGTGTTGTGACGTCACCAACGTGTTCATCCGCCAATGACACATTCAAATAGTCACATGAAATAATCGTTAGTAAAATCAAGGAATCATTAAATTTTGTTGTGAAACTTAAATTATAAGGAATATTTGAAATTGTTGAACAGGTTATACTTGCATAACCTGGTCTGGGTCAGTTTACGCTTTTCATAAACCGCTTCCAAACCAGGTTATATCGTATAACCTGTTCAACAATTTCAAATATTCCTTAAGTAGAAAACAGAAGTTATATATCGTGTCGTTGTCAAGACACCATAATAACGGTAGCTTTGGGTCACCTGATGCAAATGGCCGTATGAGGTACCGTCAACACTTTGTATCCAACATCTGTACTCTTTTCACATTTTTGCCATCACTTGGCGTCTGTCATCCGTCGTCCGTTAATTTAATAGGCCTACTGATATATAGCACTAGTGAAGCTCCTCAGCCAAATGAACTGAAACTTGGTAGGAAGCATCTATTGAAAATCTTTTCAAAAGATTGTACATTTGGTCCTGGGTACCATTTCACAAAAGGTCGTAAATCGTAAACTTGGTCGTACGACTGTTTTTGCGATTTACGACCGTTTCACAAAACTTACCGACTTCCGATACACGACATTTTTTGGTCGCAAATTGCCAACTGAGTCGGAGCAATCGTAAATCGTAAAAGCAAACGTTTAATGTACATAATTAGAATGAGGAGTCATGCTATTCTATCACTTCTGCAGGTTGGCAACTTGTAAATATCATATCCAAAATAAAATGTATCTCCCTTTACGGTGTGCATAAAGTTTAATTCGATTGACGTATTGCAATATTTCCGCATAAGTCATATTTACACCTTTTGAACACTGGACTCGCAACCGCAAGTGATAAAGTTTACCAGTTGTTTTCCCATGGTCGGTGGTTCTCTCCGGGTACTCCGGCTTCCTCCACCACTAAAACTGGTCGCCATGATATAGCTGAAATATTGTTGAAAGTGGCGTTAAACACCAAAAATCAATCAATCAATCATATATACAAAAATGGTATTTATTTTGTGTTTATGTCCTTGCTAAAAAGAAGTTATTGGTTATAAGAATCTTTCAAAATATACAATGCAAATTTACTAAATCAAATCTTCCTCTTTTTCTCTTTATTGCAAGGAAATTATGAAATATTATATAATGAAAAATCTCAGTGACAGGATACTTTTTGGCACTCATACAACTACATGCATGTAGATTTCGACTGAGGATCGGAGGAAAAAACACACTGAATTCGTGCTACAATTTTCAATTTTTGTACAGTATTTGGTATAAACATTGCACAAAGTCCAAGGATTCCAAAGCGGAAAGTCGATATATCGTCAAATTTTAACGAGATATTCCATTAGTTTAGGTTGGAACTATTTATGGACGTTATATTCATGGAAAATACTGAGATGTGAAATAAATGTCCACGAGGAAACGATCTACAAAATCAGAAACAAATCAAAATTTCAACTCTACAAAGTTACTAGTATATGGTTATTGACCATATATTTACAGCATACGAAAGACCCATTTGGATAATAGCAATACAAGGACATTTATACAAATGAATAAGGTGTTCAAACGGTGCATCAATCAAAATAAACATGAACAATAAAAAAAGATAATAAACAAGTTAATGCCCCTCCCTGTTTTAATGCTTGTGTTAGAAAAGAGACAACTGGTTTAATACATTTGTAGGGGCCCGGATAGCTCAATGAATTAGGTCGTTAGGATCTATCAACTCATACAAGCCTATCACCAATACGGCGTGGATTCGCGCCCAGCTTTGTAAATTACAAAAAAGTGTGCACTCGACTCGCAGCCGCAAGTGATAAAGTTTACCAGTTGCTTGCCCATAGTCGATGTTTCACTCCGGCTTCCTCCACCACTAAAACTGGTCGCCATGATATAGCTGAAATATTGCTGAAAGTGGCGTTAAACACCAAAATTAAAATTCAAAATTCAAATTCATACATTTGTATCATCCTGCTGGGTGTTAATGAGCTGAGAATGGCAAATACTTTTTGTTTTCTTAAAAATAGAATTAAATTGATTATATTTGTCAAATTTTGTAATTAATTTCTGGTAAATGTTTATTTCGGTGATGATATTGAACTATGTCATATATCTACTGCCATCTTAATATATAGAAACTTTGGTTTGGTGTATGGAGTTCCAGTAGAGGCCACGAGCACTGAAAACCGTTCGATGATTTGATGCAAAGTTTGGTAAAATTATTATCAGTGACAGTGGTTTGATTAAGAATCAAATGCATTTTCCAAATTATTTATATACATGTAGACTATGCAAGATTTGTCCTTTTTTGGTGGCCAGTTTGAATTTCAAACCTGGAGTAAAGTAAAAACACCTGTTGGGAACATATTTCCATGAGCAAGTTTCATCAGAGTACCTTTTAGTGGGTCTTTCGAAAATAATCAATTATTGGCAATCATAATTTGTATATATTTGCGGTCGTATTTTAATGACTCGTGTGGACCTCAATGGAAACATCTCTTCATAACTTGGTAATTATAAATAACACTATTCGGAAATTTGAAGTCAATCTACCAAGCAGAGCATTACTCAAGCGACATATTGTTGCCATTTAACTCGACAACGCATGTATGTGAGAAAATATTATTGAAATGTATCATGGTTACTCCCGGGTGTACTGGACAGACGAATATCTTTAAAGTGGGGGAAGGGGCACAACATATATTTTACCTCCAAATATAGAGGGCAACAACGTATTTTTTTTTCATTGTTATCTCAAAAGTTTGGGGGCAACCAGCCCCAGTTCCGATGCATAGACATAGTACCCGTCAAATATATTCTTCTCAACTAGAAGTTACGTAAAGCGAATTAACTATATATGTATTGACTCTGCGTTATGACCGAATACGGTGATTTCAATTTTTTAAACCTAATATAGGGAAAACATGCTTATATGCTATAGCTATTTTGTTTAATGCAACGTTTGCCATATATTAAAAACCTGTAATCAATTTTATTCCAAGAGTCATGTAAATCAACTCTTGCTAAATACATGCATCTGCACATTTGTAAAGTAAAATTAAGTTTCATTTGAATCCGCTATAAAATGTCCTTCTTTGAAAAATCATAGCTAAATCTGACCTAAATCATGAAATTATTAGGTTAAATATATGAGGTATGCTGTGGGGCAAAGGGATTCAAAAGGGGGTGACTAGAATTTTGCAAAAATCACCAGTGACAGTCATCGGGAAATATTTGTATCATTGCTGGTGAGGGATGGAATGAACTTTGCCTTTATTATTGTTGAATTTTTTGCCATCAGGCTTATCAAGGTAGATATTTTCTCCTTATTCCATCGCGGAGCTTTCCCCGAGAAAGCAGTCTTCATTTTTAGACTGTCGTCTTCTACTTTCTTAGGGTCTCACGTGATTTGTATCTACGTAACCCATAAAAAATAACTATATTTAATATTTTGTGTATCTACATTACATAGACCATTAAAATAACTGTATTCAATATTTTGTTTGAACGAATTATGAATTTATCTGATAGGTGCGCGGCTCGGGTAAATTGATCGATTTCCTTACCTCCGCACAAAGAAGACTTCATAACCACAAGTCGTCAATCGGAAATCGTAAAAAAAAACATTCCGACTAGTTTTGTGAAACAGTCGCAGACTTGGTCGGTAAGTGGTCGTAAGATAAGTCGCAAATCGTACAATTTACGACCTTTTGTGAAACGGAGCCCTGATCCAGTAACAGACATGGCCGCAGGCCACAGGCAAATCTTGTTTCTGATTGGCCGATTTTTAAAAATCTTCTCCTCTGAAACCAGTTGGTCAAATAAACCGAAACTTGGTAGGAAGCATATATGGAAGGTCCTCTATAAAGAATGTTCATTTCGTCCAGATCGATTAACAAACATGGCCGCCACAGGCAATTCTCGTTTCTGATTGGTTGATTTCTATAAAATCATCTCTTCTGTTAGAAGAAAGATAACTCTTGCATTAAACTGTTAAAAGAGATACCTCTTCCTATTATCTCCCTTAGAAATTAACTAATGCTGATATAGTGTAACATGTTTATTCTATACATTACAAGTAGGTATTCACATTTTAATATTCTTTTTAGTTCACCTTCCTACATGCAATGTGAGCTTTTGCCATCACTTGGTGTCCGTCGTCTGTCGTCCATCGTCTGTTAACTTCACATTTTAATATTCTCCTCTAAAACCACTTAGCCAAATGAATTGAATCTTGGTGAAAGTATCTATGGAAGGTTATCTATTAAGATTGCACATTTCGTGCCGGTCCGTTTAAAACATGGCCGCCACAGGCAATTTTTGTTTCTAATTGGTTGATTTCTAAAAAAAACATTTCTCCACTTTTTTACCGTTTGGCCAAATGAACCAATACCTGGTAGGAAGCATCTATGGTAGGTCCTCTATAAGGATTGCTAATTTCATCCTGATGTGTTAACAAACATGGCCACCATAGGCAATTATTTTTTCTGGTTATTTCTAAAAAAAAATCCTCTCTGAAACCGAGTAGCCAAATGAATTACCGAAATTTGCTAGGAAGCACCTATGGAAGGCTCGGAATAACGTTTTCTCAAAACACAATGAAAGGTGAGCGACACTGGCTCAGCTCACTGATCCTCTAGTTTTATACATATCAATGGTTCTTTATACATTTGTATATAGGAATACAAAGAGAGTATACTACAGGTGAATTTTTTTCACACTGGTCAAGAATTTTGCATCTGAAAAATCTTTTATTTCATTTTTAATCAGCTGGATCCTCACAACAGGAATGACAACTCTTCTTACATATTGTCATGTAAGTAACTGTGTAGAGCATTTGTTCCTGATACAGAAGCTAGCCTATGATTAAAAATACCTCTTGTGGCTCCGAACATAGTTTCACCAGGACTCTCTCTACTTTGAAAGTTAGAAGCAGAAGTGACTTCTCGTTCAGAGAGCCCACAGGGAGAAGTGGAAGACAGCAGAGAGAAGTGGGGAGACTTCTTGGAGAAGTTGAAATTTGCGATTAATCGACACATTGTTTCGCGACCCCTATGAAGCTATCCTGCCCAAAGCTAGTAAATATTTATAAAGTTGTCTGATCTAATTTGTTCTGTTCTTATTATTCATAATCACCTAAAGGACACCTATTCAATGTCAAATATATATTTCTCTCTTTCTTGACCATTGGAGTCTTGCATACAAATGTACCTGTGAGTTTTTTATAGGCCACTCCCCCTTTTTTTTCTTTTGAAATATTAATGTACTGTGATCTATAGATAATACCAAACAAATTGTAATAACTCATATTTGTGTAATCTTCAACTGTTTAATACAATATTAATATCCTGTGAAAAATACCTACAAGCACTTCTTCTGGGAAACCACTTCAATGTTTATAACCAAATTATGTATGGGATTATATTGTGGGTCTTTATAAAATTGTGGTGTCAATTGGAAATGCAAAAATGACCCCATCATGGAACATGCTTTGGCATAGCACCCTGCTTCCCCAAAGCTATTGGGCATTTTGAAAAATCAAATGATGCATGGATTATCCTTTAGTGGTCATTTAATCAAATGTGATTTTGGTAATACTTGTAACAAGAAATTTAAGATCACCTTCGCCTGGGAATGGTTTAATAAGATTACATAAAACATAGTTTAAAAGACATTTCACCTTAAAGGCATATTGTCTACGATTTTGTTGAAAAGTATTAGCTGTCCATAAATGATTTGTTTAAGCTATCATTAAACAGTTATGCTGCAAAATATAGGATTGGTGTTCTTTTTTTGACAAAAAAGACCCAAAACTATCGTTGTCGGAATTATTGTCCAGGATGACAAAAATTAAAAGTGAAAGTAACAGCGCCACCTATAAAAACGGAAGTTTGGAATTCTCGGGGTTTTAGCTTTTAGATAAGGAAAATACTGTTAAGATTCAAAGACTTCAAATTGTCACGCTCGTTTTAATGTTGTTTGAATCTTAACGATTCGTAGCGTATTCGCCAATAATTCGGTGTTTAATCTTCATTTTATGAAGGTCAGTACGGAAAACAACAATAATTTTGGGTATGAAAAAATACAAATGTGGTAGACAAATACCTTTAATTAAAATGAAGTTGTGCATGAATGATCCTTAGATGGTTTGACTTGTAACATGAATGCATTTTTTTGTCTTTGATCTTTTTATGGTTTATATACCAGAATATAAGCAACATCTACGACCTGTGAAATAATACAGGCACATACCAGATACTGCACACTTTAAATCTGTGATGTAATTGTATTACTCTCAGAGAGCCGTGCAATAATCAACGAACTAGGTGTGATATTGCATGGCTTCCAGATACAAATTAGTTATATCACGATTTTCCCAGTTCAACCTTTGCATTCGATTGATTAATCGTTTATCTCAGGAACCCAGTGTTATAAATATTACATGTTAAATAATTTACCGAGCTGTCACAATGACATCTTTGTCGATTAATTAGTGCTAGTTATTTTAGGACTATTTTCCCACAAACATTTGAACAATCGTCACAATATAAATTTGTTCATATCAAGCATAGTCACCATTTCAAGTAAACTGTTTTGTCAGAAGATAAATGACTATGTTATCTATACAAGACACGTGACTAATACTAAAATAGACCTACATTACAGGACGAACCAAATAAGTCGAAAAGGAGCACGAACAGCAACAAACATTAACCTTTTGCAATTCAATCTTATGATTGCGTTCATATCACACATAGTCACCGTTACAATCATTATAAAGCTTTATCCATCTATATATAAATCACTGCTTGGTATATCCTCGCCAACGAAGTTTTGAAGGGATATAGTAACGCTTCCAAGCTTCCGCAACAGCCTTGTGAACACTATAGAATCAACACCCTTCAATGGATTTTGACCAAACTTAGTACATTCTTAGTCCTTAGGAGAATCTGGACCCTCTTGATTTTCAAGGTCATCGATCAAAGGTCAAGGTCACCGGGTCAAACATGTATACGTAGATTTTACAAAGAAGTAGTGGGCACTTTACAAGAAATAATTTTAAAAATCTTGATATAACAAAGACACATACCTTGATTTTTTTTTAGCAAAAACGTCTTGAAACAGGAAGAAAAAAATACTCAAAAATTACCGTTTTCATGCATCTTCATGCCAAAAAACAGCCAATATCTTGGGAAAACTTGCATATGGACACTGTCTTATTACTGTATCTCTGCTACGTAAAATGTTATACAAATTTTATTTTCTCGGAGAATCCCACCAAATTTGGAATTTTAATTGCATACATATACAGCTATTTGAAAAATCAATAATATCTGCAGCTTCTCGTGTAAAAAGTATATGTTTTGAGCGTGAAAATGCGTTAGACATATGTATTTCCATTTAATCGATTTTGGCTGATATGCATTGGACACCACTATGCGCAATTAAACACAAGTAACGGAAATTGAGCCCTCCTATAAACAACTAGAGATTATCTGATAAAGACGAACCGAACATCGTTTGTATGCAGAAATCATAACATACACTACAACACGGAAATCAGAACGTAATAGGACTACATAAAAACCTTAAAAAAAAATTAGCAACACGAACCCCAACAAAAACCGGCGGTGAACTCAGGTGCTCCGGAAGGGTTGGCAGTTCCTCCTTTGATAAGTTTGCATAATAAACTTTAATAATTTTGGAGTTTTACTGAATTGAATTATTAAAATAATTCAATTTATTTAGACATTTTTCTTTCATTTGAAATGAATATTATTCACATTTTGAAAATCATTTAATCAGAAATTTAGCAAATAATCAAAATGTATATGTTATCCAACTTCAGGGTATGTTATATAATTTCTTTGTTCACATTGATATTTTATCAAATAAACACTTAATCCTGGACAGAATATTGATTTTGAGATGAGTGGTCAAATTGTGGACAGTTCTAATTTGACATTACAATTTTGATACCTTTAAAAAAATACTTTTCTCATTAAATAGATTTATAAAATAATTTTTTACAAAGATAACAGTTTTGCTTGTTGAGCAAAGTTTTTCATTTCTATTTTTAATCTTCGGAAATTAAGATTTGAAAATTTAATTTTGACTTTTTTGTACGATTCTGTTGAAATTATAAAGCCTCATTTATTTGGATTCTGTAAATTATATGTTGTAAATATATTTTTGATAAAAAAAAAGTCTTTAGTTACGGATCCGGAAACTTCAACAGATCCGTATCCGAGATATCACAGGTATTCTTATTTAAAGGGAAATAATCAGAATTCGCTTTCACACAGAAATATTAATTCATCGAAAACTTGTTTAGAAGGCCAAGATGTTGGTTCATAATGTAAGATTTGATTATTTATAAGCCCTGAGCTAAGATTTCAATGTGTAAAGAATATAGATGTAAGTCTGTCGTAAATCACAGTATTAATTTCCGACATTGATGATTGAAATATCACCCAGCAGTGATACTAAACAGAGTCGATTAGAGCCTACTAGTGTCAACTACTGAAATAACGCAAATAAACATGTAAAAGTGTTGCATTACTTTGCAGATAATATTAAGTGACTAAAATGATATTTATGAACTAATTTAATTGATGTTTTAGTTCTCACGGAGTGAAAATATACGAGAAAGATCGGCGTGATTGACTCCCGGTTTACCAACAAAGAGAAAAGTAACTTTTATACTCATACTTTTAAAAACTCAATAAAACAATGCTTTTTTGTTATGAATAAAGGTTTATATTACACAATACAGTGATTTTCAGCTTTTTCTGGTCTGAATTTATAGCTATTTATTTGTCTTTTCTTCAATTAAGCTGTACGGCTGTGTGTTAGAGACGACAAATATGGATGGGTTGTTGTTGAGAAATCTACAAATCATTGTGTAGTAAGATGGGTGTTAAATAGTTTTGATTTTTATTTATTATCGTATAACATAATAGATATGTACATGATACAGAGTGCGAGTGTGGTAGATCGTGGGTTCAAGCCCCGGTCGGATCATACCAAACCCAAGTTAGGAAATTAGTATTAGTGTTGCTTCTCTGCTATTAGTTAAGCACGCAACATAAGGATAAAGAGCAAAGACTGGTTGAGTCGGAATCAGAATAATGTGTCCGAGTGGAGCGACATGTCCTAGTCGCAGATTGTTGTTTCAGTCAGCTAGCACTATAAAAATCCAACTAAGCGTGTTGGTCTAGCGCAAGCAGACCTCATCATCATCTCATTGGAAATTAAGTTGTTCTCGCCATGATATAGTTGAAACATTGCTGCATTGACATTACACAACAATCACTCACTCACTCGCAAAAATAATGCATGAGTGTATGTCTTTTGCTGGTGATCCAAGTTGCGGGAAATCATAACTGTTTTCTTTAAGAGTAAATTTAAGTATATTTCCATTGTATAATATGACTGGGTTAAAGATATTAACCTTGTACTTGTCTAAAAAATCGGTCAAATTACGATAAAACTCGCTTATTAGTACAGCAGCTTGTAACTGACATTAGAAACCGCATTTACAATAGCATTGCTGGAATGATTAGTGTACAATACAATACAATACACGTTAATTGCAATATTACTATAAATATTTCAATAGTCTCCGAAAAATGCATTTGATCCCAAGGCCTATCTACCAACTGAGCTAATGGAGAACTCTACTAACACAGTTAACAGAGGTGATTATGAACCTATTACATTTCCTATTACGTTAGGTAGAGGACCACTTTGTCCCTCTTAAAGGGAAGAAGAGTTTGAAGCTACCAAATGGGTAGTCAGAATCTGTATTGAATTTGTAATGTTTTGTGTGGACTTATGATATATATTTTTTGTGTGATATTTTTGTATGTGCTTTGTCTTATTTATGATCAGTATAATTGTAAATATTGAAAATATGTATTCCTATATGTTGTATGACATTGGTTAATAAAGAATTGAATTGAATCCGTAAATAAAGGACAGACAACACAATGGCCAAACGGAAAAGGAAACAACGACAAAACATGCATAAAACTAAAGATCGAGTAGCACGAACCCCACAAAAAATTGGGGGTTAATTTGGGTGCCCCGGATGGGTAAACAGTTCATGCTCCACTAGTGATACTTGATGCGTTAATCTAGTTACAAACCCGGTGATAAGTCATTAATGAGAAAGGACCAGGAAGTGTTTACAACAAGTGGAACATATTATTCATGGTTATGAAATTTGTGACAGATATTCTGTAACGTCAACCAATTAAGTCATGATGGCGACCGTTAAACTTCCGAAGTAATGACTTCAACTTGACCAATGCGAACCCTTGGTTCAGTAGCTTCCTTGTTAGCAGCAACCATATATCAAGGTGTGCACGATAGGAACCACAAGCTCTTGAATATTATATCAACTGAGATATATATACTCCATATGCAGGTGCAGCTGGAATGTTGCTGCATATAAATGGCAATTTCACAATCGGAATTTTGAAATCAAATCCTTTGTTGTAAAGTTTCGTTGTTAACCGCCCCTCTCTTTCAATTTCGAGGTGTAGGTCAGGATATGAAGCAGACCTATATGTGGTATCCTTTATTTCAAGCTCAATGCTATAGATGCTATAAACTCGAGCATGTTATTATATAATGATATCAGTTTCAGAGAAATAACTCGTATATTTTTAGAATCAAAATGTGGAAATCAAATGTGGAAATATTCTATTGTAGAAAAGGACTAAATATTTCAAAAGTCACCAGGGAGAGGGGGTGATTGCAAAGAACGTTGTAGTAGTTGTGTATTGATTCTAACTAGCAAAGACGAATACACAAATACATGTATAAATACGACGAAGGAAGTTATAGCACAGCCTGAGAATGGTCATAGACCTCCCGTTTTGAAGCACTGCCATTGAGCATCAAAATGACTGACCAATCAAATCACACGTAGGTTTTGGAGCTGCGTTCATCTGTGTTAAAACAGTATGGACGGAGGTTGCATTGCCTACAAATCAAGTGAAACATGGCCTAAAAGGTGCAGATAGGTAAAGATGATGAAAAAAAGGAATAGAAATATCAAAAGTATATTTATTATGCTTTAAAGTGATACCAATATTATGATGAATCGGGTCAAGATACCATTATAACACTATATTGAAAAAGTGAGGTATGATTATTTGACATGTGAGATTCCTACCTTGTGGTTTTCTTAGAGATGTCAGTTGAGGGAGAAAAATATTTCGAAACGTGCTACCAACAGCAAAACTAATAGAACATTTCAGGATATTTGGCAAGAGGAATTGTTCTGGCAGCTGACTGCTGTATAATGCCAGCGACAACAAAATTACATATAAATATTTACGATTTTTCTTTTAGAGATACATGTATGTAAATATAATTGACTCAATAAATCTTTTACTAGGTGAGTGATTCTCTAGTTTTTTTGTTTTTGTTTTTTTTTCATTTAATTTATATTTATAAAATATTTTTCAGAAATGTTTGGCAGGAAAATAATGGATGACTTAATCAACTGCAAGAAACAATCACATGATACAAATAGCTATACAGAACATCAAATTTTAGATCAGTGCAAAACAAAAGGAACTGAAAATTTATTCAATTGTGGTGAAG
>MJUT01021297.1:621057-634877 GCA_002080005.1 Gigantidas platifrons | reverse complement strand
GCATTTAATTTGCCTAGTCACCCTGATCATAAATATATATGGTTTAGGGGTAGGGATCTCAACCATTAAAAAGTTCACTTCAGGTAGGGGGTGGGGTATGACCCCCCTCCCCCGGGGGCCTGAGCTATAAGGCATTTAATTTGCCTAATCACCCTGATCATAAATATATACGGTTTAAGGTGGGTATCTCTATCACATTTTTTTTATACAGATTCATTTTAGCTGTATTATACTCAAGTAAATTATGTCAATATTTAAATAGAGTTATCTCTCTTTCCACAGATTAAATTGGAGTTATCTTTCTTTCCACAGAAAACAGATTTAGAAGATCTTTGAAGGTATTTCCCATAGGGTCAAATGTTAAACTTTATCCCGCAGTGACGGCCATTTTGGACTTCAGATCAGCACCAAAAACATAATAAACATCTCAGTTTAGAAATTTCAAATGACGGTAGCTGGCAAAACATATTGATCTGATAACAAAGAAAGCTTTTACTAGAGTTAACATACTAAGAAAATTCAAATTTATCCTAGATAGAAAAACCTTAGAAAAGATTTATCTTACATTCATTCGGCCGATTTTGGAATATGCAGACGTCGTATGGGACAATAAGACAGTGTTCTTGATAAACAAATTAGAAAATGTTCAAATAGAGGCTGCTAGAATCGTCACTGGGGGAACCCGGTTGGTTTCTATTAACAATCTATATAAAGAGATGGGTTGGGAGACGCTACAGGGAACATCACAAAAAAAATATTTTTTATAAAATGGTAAAAGGTCTTGTTCCTCCTTACCTTAGTGCAATGGTCCCCTGTAACTTTGAAAATATTCATGACTACAACACTAGACAGGCCGTAGGTATCCCCCCAGTACGTACTAAAACTACTTTGTATAATAACTATTTTCTACCCTCTACTGTAAGATTATGGAACAGCGAATACACATCAATAAGAGATAGCAGGTCTCCTTCATCTCTCAAATCCTATTATAAGTCACCCAAATAAAGATTATAAAAAAATATTACTCAGGAACTCGAATTGGACAAATCCTTTACATGAGATTAAGAACTGCATGTAGCTCTCTAAACTATCATCTATTTCTAAAAAATATAGTAGATTCGCCCAACTGTAGTTGTCATCAAGGTGTCCCTGAAACTAATTCACATTATCTTTTTTATTGCCATAGATTCAATGATTCGAGATATCTGTATATCGAATCAATCAATATTCCTATGACCTTGACAGTTGACCGTTTACTTTTTGGATCACCTGACCTCACGGACGATCAAAATAAGTTTATTTTTAACTGTACAAAACTTTATAATAAACAGCAAACTGTTCAACTAACATCAGCAGTACCTAGTGCCCTTATTTAATTTTCTTTTTTTTTAATTACTTTGCATCAAATATTTGGTTACATTAAACACCAGTGGTCGATTTCACAAAAAGTCGTAAGTCTAAGATCAGTCGTAAGTGTGAATTTCAACCAATCAAAAGCTTGGAAATCACACTTACGATTAATTTTTATTTTATCATTTTACACCTAGCCTTCTGTAATCTATATAAAAAATATTCTTAGTTTGTACTCTATGTTCTTCCCCTCAGAGATTTACATTATTATTATAAATAAATTATTAAATTATACTGATAGGGATTAATACAAATATTGTAACTTGTCTCCCAATCATATTGATTACTTCTGATTATGTAATGTATATTATGTTGAATATTGTAATGTTATGTTGAATTAATTAATAAAATGTGTATAAACTATTCAGTATTTGTCACAATACAACAAAGTGAAGGGAACTTTTTTTAAAAAGCAGTGCTTTCAATAAGTTTTGAAGTACCAGGCTATTTCCAAAAAGTAGGTGGAGAAATGGAGGCACCTTAATGCACCAACATTTTTCGGCCGGGGGTTTGGGGGCCACTAAAGGCTACCAACAGGTCAAAGGCAGTGCTCTTGTAGGGGGTCCAGGGGGGCAAAGCCCCCTGCAGGCTCCAGAAAACATTGTTTTTTTATATCCATCAACAACTGTGGAGAGCTGCAATATCAGTAAACTCAATAAAGAATTTCACAGGACCGAAAAAATATCAAGCTTTTCCTGCAGTGGGTGCTTTCAACCAAGGGCTACCAATTTTCCATTTCTCGTTTTAGTAACGCAAATTAACTGTATTTATATTTTTCTGAACATTGTTTGTTACAACAAGTTTGCTCTGAAGTAAACTTTTTGTGGATTTTTTTTTTTCTTTTTTATAAATAAAGCCATGAATAAAGCAAAGTATTTTTTTTAAATTCACAGAGAAATAAAAAAAATTAGTGGATCTTTTCAACCATTTGTCTTAATCAAGAAAAATCTTGTAATATTTGTCCATTTCAAAGGTTTCAATATTTGCCAAAAGCCTAAATCAAGTCCTCTATCGTATTTTGCACAAAAGACAAGTTTAAATTTGGCGCCAAATTGATATCCGATAATTTTTACCTGTCCGGTCCGGAGTGATTCTTGTACATATATTTCCAATATTGATATTTTCGCTCATTAAAGCGTTTCTGAAATTGCGACTTTAATTTTGTCAATGTCCTTGAACTTCATCAAAGCATGGAGAAATGATACAAGAAACGAGTTTTGATCAGGCATTTCACTTTAGTTTTAATCAAAATAAATTGTGGACAAATTGGAGATCAAACAGGGCTCTTTTACATGTACATAACAAACCCAGTATTTCATACCAGAGAGTCGGTCCGGTGGAAACCAATGTTTTCCAGACCGAATTTATTTTTACAGGATTTGTCCAGCATGTTTGGGAATCTCTGGGATACACTCCTAAACAAATCTCTCGACCAATGAAAAAACGTGTATTAAACAGTATATCGGAAAACTGTTATTCCAGGAAGCAAAAAAATATATAAATAAAGTGCCGTAAATATAGATTTATTATCGAAACACGGCAACAATTGACATGATTGAAATAAAATTTCAATTTTTTTTTTTTTTCAACAAAAGAGAAAGACCGCCGGCTATTTTTTTTTTCCAACAAAATAACCTGCGGTCTTTCTCTAAATAAACGTCGAAAATTGCCGGCTACCGGCTTCTATTGAAAGTTAACCAAGTTTATTCATGCATTTTCACGATATGTCTTTATGAAAATAAATGTGATCAAATTCTCCATGAATTAATATTGCTGCCATGAATTGTTTTTACAACAACTGGAAATTTCAAGATTGTTTGGCTAGGGTGAGGATTACTGTAGATACAACATTATGTGATAAAGTTTGTCAGTGACTTGCCGCAGGTCGGTGGTTTTCTACGGTTACCTCCACCAATAAAACTGACCACAATGATTTAACTGATTTATTGTTGGAAGTGGCGCTAAACGCCATAAACCTAACCATGATTATTTCAAACAAGATGAAATACAAATGTACAGGACAGGAGGGCATCACTATTGATAATGATAACGGAATCTTGAGGGCCATGGTCCACGCCAGAGTTCTGATATCAGTGCCTGAAATGGGCGGTCGCCCACCAGCCAAAGGCAACTAATATCTTATTCAGGCGACCAAAGGCTGCTCCAAATTAGGTAGTCACTGGCCCAACAAAAAACGTCTGGGCGATTGCCTAAAAGACCGTTAAAAATTGTTGTTTTACCGAAACCGGACATAAACTGTACCATCAGCAGTAGATACATTTGTAACTCTGCTGTTCTAGTCGAAAACGGTTTGTTACAAGCACAGTGATTGGTCCAAATACATTTTTTTTGTAACCAATGAATACACAACTAATGTAATCTACTTTTCTCCCCAATTATTTATTTACAATACACGTTTTCATGTAATACACAAGTTTTCACTAAATATTAGAAAACAAACGAGTTTTTTTGTTTCTTTATGATTTAATTATTAAAATTGTTAACTTTCATGGACAAAGTGGAAGGTTGTGAACAATAAAGAGGATTCTGTCAACTTATAATTTTTGCGATCTGGTATCTTGGATTGGAAATTTATTCATTCAATCTGCGGCAAAATGTATTAAATTTTGTATATGCAATGCACAAATTTCATGTTACAGGAATCGGAACTCTTTTTGTGTCAATCCTTAGGTAATCTTTGAAAAACTTTTTCCCAACAACGGAGAGAAAATCGTTGACAGTAATATCAAACTAAGGAAATGATCTGGCCTGTCACTTCTTTTAAACTTTTCATAGTTCATCTCTATAATATGTACATGGCTACATTTTAATGACAATTGGGAGTGTTTTCTTTTTTGGAAACAGAACTTTTGTTTACAAATTAAAAACTAACGGGAAAAGTTAACAGTTGTTTATATAACAGAAAATGACAGCATCATTTGTTATTTCAACAAAGTAAGATTTGGAATAAATAACCAACTGACATTACCCCGAACTGAGAGGTTATTTTTACTTTAAAATCATTTCTTCATAGTGGATTGGGAAACAAGTGATGTCACTCTCCCTTTGTGGAGTGCAAGAGCGGTCCTTGTACTGGCATTAGTCTACTCTATTTCCGGATGTCTTTTAATGTGGGGGCCCGGGTGGCTCAATGAGTTAGGTCGATGGATCTAATAATTCATACAAATCTATCACCAATACAGCATAGGTTCGTGCCCGGCTTTGTAAATTACAAAAAAGGGTGCACTCGACTCGCAGTCGCAAGTGATAAGGTTTACCAGTTATTTGTTCATGGTCGGTTGTTCTCTCCGGGTACTCCGGCTTCCTCCACCACTAAAACTGGTCGCCATGATATAGCTGAAATATTGTTGAAAGTGGCATTAAACACTAAAATTCAAATTCTTTAATGTGATCATGGCATTGATCTCCCCTTGCACAAACCAGCCTTTTATTGTCCCCATCCGATGGACTAGCATCATTTCTTGAGACCACCCTAGCCAATGGTGTCAAGGTTGTCGAAAAGGTTATAAAAAGTAAATTCATGTTTCATTTAATTTGATAGCAATATATGCATTCGGGTGTTTTCGCAATTTCAGCTGAACACCTGTACCAAAATTACCCTGAAGAGCCCTCCACCTCCCACCCCCACATCAACCCCTATATGAGACTAGTGAAAGAATGAATTTTATAAAAACAATTAACCAGAAAACTGTTTATATATTGATATCTGGTGTCTTTTTTTCATAAAAAAAAAATGTCACCAAATTTTTGGGCCATCGTTAATAATGGAATTATGCCATTTGGGCCAGTGACTCTAATTTTTGACTGGCCCAAAAATAATTTTTCGGGCCAGCTATTTCAGGCACTGGATAGGCAGTATCGTTCACAGATTTTAACTTTGCCAACTGTGCTTTGTGTTTCTTGGAATTTAAATGACGTTTATATTTTGAATTTTCCCAGAAGTCCGATTTGCACAAGTCACATGTCTTTAATGATTTACTGCCGTGTTTCTTGGATTTTAAATGACGTTTGTATTTTGAATTTTCCCAGAAGTCCAATTTGCATATGTCACATGTCTTTAATGGTTTACTGCCATCATGATGTTTCTTTTGATGTACATTGAGTGCCCTTTGAGTCGCGAATGCCTTTTCACAATCGCTGCAAACAAACGGTTTCTCCCCAGTATGCGAACGAACATGACTAACATGCACATGCTTCATACCAGTCATTGTCCCACAATAACCGCACGTGTAAATTTTCTTTTTGTACGATTTGAAATCATCCTTGGTCATGTGATATTTAATATTATGGTTTTTCATTCCATCCGATGACCTAAATTCTTTGTCACATGACATACACTTGTAAGCCTTAGTCTGAATATGAGTTTGTTTATGGGCATGTAAAGCTGATGGCAACTTAAAGCAAAAGCCACAGGATTCACACTGGTATGGACGAGCCGAGTTGTGACATATCATATGTTTATTAAGTAAAAATTTCCGTTTGAAAACTTTCCCACACCTGTCACATGTGTATAAAACATTGTTATGTCCCTCTAGGTGCCCCTGAAGATCTTTTTCCGTCAAAAATATCAACGAACACTGAGAACAATTTAAAACTTTATCATGATGGCTACTCATCAAGTGATCGTCAAGCCTGGACTTTACTTCAAATTTTTCCTGGCATATCGGACATGGAAATGATTTTCTATGGATTCGCTTGATATGTTCCTCTAGTAATTGAATTGTAGAGAAACTCACATGACATAAAGGACAGTTTTGATATTTATCATTTTGTTTTTTCCATTTATTTTCTGACTGAAAAATTCTTTCTCCTACAAAATCTGATGCACGATTTTCGTTTTTATCAAATGTTTTTTGAAGGGACAAACCCTGATCCTTTACATCATCTTCTACATCAATAATATCAAGATCTTCTTCAAACTTACTTCTATGTTCCTTCTCAGATTTCTGCATTTTTTTCACTTTAGATTTTAATCTTGACGACTTACGTAAACCTACACTTTTATCATTAACGTCATGTTCTAAATCAGTTTTCTCTGGCAAAGAATTTCCTTCGATTGCAATAGTTTTTGGCATACAATTCCCTTCACTTGCAATATTCTCTGGCAAAGAATTTCCTTCGATTGCAATATTTTTTCGCATAGAATTTTCTTCAATTGCAATATTTTCTGGCAAAGAATTTTCTTCGATTGCAATAGAATTAGTTTTAATTACAATATTCTCTGCCAAAATACTGACACCTCTCCTGATCTTTTTCCATTTTCTTTCAGTTTGTGCAGAATTTCTTTCCTGGTTATTGCTACAATTAATGTCAGTGTCTTCATCTTTGACCTGTAGTTGAAAGTTGTTTCCCTTTGTTTCTATAATAATTATTTCATCTGTCAGTGTTTCTCCCATGGATTTAAGTGAGGTTCCAAACACTTGGCCACCCAAATTGGGTAAACTCTCGCCTGTCTTATATCTTTTAGAAATCATCTTCCACTTGGAATTCTTTTTTGGAGAATTACCATATTTTTCTGCAACAACAATTTTCACATACATTTTAGCACGTTACTCGTTAGTTAATGTTGAATCGAATTAAAGTAAAAATATTAGTTGAATCATCATGCTCGCCTCGAGTGTGGTAGATCATGGGTTCAAGTCTCTGTCAGTAAAACCAAAGACAATACAATTGGTATTTGTTGTTACATCTCCACAAAGCACAAAGTATTCAGGAGTAAGAGCAACGACTGGTTAGCTCAGAATCATGTGTTTGAGTGGAGCAACATGTCTATCTGCCAACTGTTGTTTCAGTGATCTAGCACTATAAAATTCCAACTAAGCGATTGGTCTAGTACAATGCAAACATCATTTCATTAAAATGCAACTTGCTCCCGTCATGATGTAGCTGAAAAATTGCTCACTTGGTGTTCAACAAAAATTATTTACTTGCTCAACAAAATACCTCTTGGTTGATTGATTTTTGGGGTTTTAATGCCACTTTCAACAATATTTCAGNTATATCATGGCGACAAGTTTTAGTGGTGGAGGAAGCCGGAGTACCCGGAGAGAACAACCGACCATGAACAAATAACTGGTAAACTTTACCACTTGCGGCTGCAAGTCAAGTGCACCCTTTTCTCATAATTTACAAAGCCGGGCGCAAACCCACGCTGTATTGCTGTGTGTTTGAGTATATCCACTGTAATAAATATCAAAATTTTAACAAATTCCAACAAACAGACTCAGAGCTATAAATTCACATAGCAGCTTTTCTCTCTGTGGTTTTGATCACAGCGATGCTTGAAATCTGCATACAAACATCAAATGATCAGAAACGTTCAACTGATTTTAAAGAGTTATCTCCCTGTAGTGTATGGTACCCCCTTAAACACCATAACCCTAAAACGCCTAAAACTTTAAATACTTGAACTTACCAGAACAAAATTGGATGAACTTTTCAGCAATATTTTGTTGTTGATAAATAAATTCTTGTCCAACAATTGATCCACTCACATGACATTCTTTTTCTTTTATGTCTAAGCTAATGGTAAATGATTCCATCCTGGTCTGAAGAATCATCCAGTTATCTCCCTTGATCAAAATTACATTAAACAATTGTAAAAGTTTCCGTTTTCATCTGAAAATGATAAAATAAAAGTATCTTTGTTAAAACTGTCTATGATGAATACAAGTCACACCACAGCCATTACTGAGTTCCACAAACCTCATATTAAATCTAGTGTCAAATAAAACTTTATTGATACTTTACTTGAAATGTACATGAAATTAATTTACACAAAAGGTTTAATTGAGACTTAAATTAAATTGAGGTTTGTTTTACTCAGTCCTGATCGTTTTTGCTGGATCACAAGAACATTAAGATCAAATGGATTTTTTTTTCAGAATAGATCTGTGTTTAAAATAAGAGTTAGGGTCCAGTCCATGTTATGGTGTTTTAATGCCACTTTCAACAATATTTCAGTTATATATCGAGGCGGGTTGTCAGTTTTATTGGTGGAGAAAACCAAAGTACCAGCAGAAAACCACAACCCTGTCGTTAGTCATTGACAAACTTTATCACATAATGTTGTATCAGGTAGACCTCGTGTGAGTGGGATTTGAACTCTTAACATTAGTGGTGATAATGCTGTATCGGGATTTGAACTCTTAGTGGTGATAGGCACCGATTGGATAGGCAGTTATAACTACAACTACCATAAAATCACCACCATGATGGCCCCTGTTAAAAACATAAAACAAATTCAATAGCAATAAAGCTGTATTAAGATAAAATAGCTGGTCGCAAGGCAGACCATACAGCTCGCCTGTGCAATCTATAGTTACAAGTGAATGTCATAACCATGTGGTTAGTGTTTAATTTGGTTAAGAACAATACTTCAGTTTAGCCAAAAGAAAACCATTTAATTGTATTCAAAATGGACTTATAAATGTAATAGTAAAACAGGTCTTAACAAAAATGTCGAAGTCATTCAGGCAGAAATTTTAACTGTCCACGACAAACTCACATGTGAAGTTTCATCAATCTGGACCAAGTAGTTTGTCTACATTGGACCTAAATGCAAACGTTAATGCAAAAACGTCGAAGTCATTCAGGCAGAAATAGTAGATCACGGTGACGTATATTTGTGTGCAGTGTTTTTAACTGTCCACGACAAACTCACACGTGAAGTTTCATCAATCTGGACCAAGTAGTTTGTCTACATTGGACCTAAACGCAAACGTTAATGCAAAAATGTCGAAGTCATTTAGGCAGAAATAGTAGGTCATGATGACCTATATTTGTGTGCAGTATTTTTAATTGTCCACAACAAACTCACATGTGAAATTTCATCAACCTGGGCCAAGTAGTTTGTCTACATTGGACCTAAACGCAAACGTTAACATTGGATGCCACCGACGACAACGCACAGGTGACGACATAAGCTCGTCTGTACTTCGTACAGGCGAGCTAAAAATTACAATTTCTTTCTCTCTAAAACACTTCTATCTGAATTTGAACACAAATACATCAGGGTCCCTGAGATTAACTTTTTGTGCATAATAGCCAACTGGGCTACTGAAATTTTGAGACTGCTAGCCCAGATTAGAAAGCAGTAGCCCAGATGAAAATGACGAGGGCTGCTAGGGGGGGTTGGGGGGTTATTCCCCCTTCCCCCAAGAAAACTTTGTATTTTTTAAACCAAATCCTGCATTTTACACACATTTTTGAAAGAAATAAAACTAGTTGAAAAAGTGAATTTTCCCCAATATATAAACATTTGGTACATTTTTCTTGATTTTAAAAAAAATCAACTACCAGAACTTTGGAAATTTAGAGTGCTCCTTAGCCGGAGGATATTCTATAAATTACAAATTATGGTCCCCTCTTTGAAAAGCCATTTGATGTTCCATTGAGTTCTAAGAAACATTTCAGTAGAACAGGTAACAGAAAACGATCACGATACAAACGGACAAACGATAGTTTAGAAATACAGGGCTACTGGAATTTTTAATAGCCAGCTGGGCTATCTTTCTACATTTTCAAGTCGCCCAGGTGTCATTTTGGTTGCCATGGGCAACCACTAATTTGGACCCCTGTACATACAAAATGTATCATATTATTACAAAGTTGAATTACTAGAAATATATAATACTACAGAAATATATACATAAGGCCACTCCAAATTGATTACTTGTTCTTCGGATTTTTTCATTAAAAAAATGGAGCGGGCGAGCGAAATATTTTTAATTATTTTTTTTTCTGAAAATTGAATTTTTGGAGGCACTAAAATCTTGAACAAGCGAGCGACACTTTTTTAAATTTGTTTAATCATTTTTCCCATCATTTTTGTGTTTTTAAATGAGAATTCAAGATAATTTTATAAGTGGGCGACTTTTTTTAATTTTAAATTGTTTAAATAACATGAAACATGAAGAGGAAATGTTGAAGAAATGGTAAGGAAACATTTTCTGTCGAAATTTTCAATCTGAATTTTAAGGTGCGAGCGGGGCCGAAGAACAAGTATTTAATTTGGAGTGGCCTAATGCAACATTGGTTCTCAAACAATTATATTCACAAAAGTATACAATAAAAATTCATATTGCCAGTTTGTTGAATTTTTTTTTTTTTTTTCAAAGAGAATTAAAGAAAGAAAAGAGGAGATGTTTAAGAATAACTTTTAAGGGAAAGTGGGGAAACTAAATGCTCGGCTGTGATTTTGGTGTTAATATTTGGCAAGTTTTTTATTAAATTATGATATGACTGATAGACTGTCCCATTGATGTTTTAATGGGTAATGGTGTTAAATGCCAGTTTCAACAATACATTTTTTGTATTTCAATTACATTTGTATATCGTGGCGATCAGAAAACCAGACCTGTCGCAAGTCCAGGGCTCACCACACAGAGTAAAAACAGGGCAACTTGACTTCTGTCTCAGTTGACTTAAGGGCGAAGTGAGGGAAAATCTGGGAGACTCCTGATTTTAACGTTTCTTTCCCCACTACCACATGTTCCCCTACCTTTCACAAAACGAACGTGTGCTGCACAACGATCTTAAAAAGGATGCAATTAACGAGTTTGGAATAAAATATTGAACATCAAGCCCTGTATCATTGTATGGGTCATATTTCAGGAACATGGGAGCTTCTTTTAAGTGAATATTGAAGAAAAAGTATGATTATTGAAAATTTATAGGCGACGTCTCAAAATAACAGGGTGACTGAAATTTCGCTTTTGGGCCGAGTTGGAGCGACTTCAGAGCCGTGAAGGCGACTTTGTCGCCCAAGTCGTCTGGTTTGGTGTGCCCTGAAGTCAATGACAAACTTCATCACATAATTTTGTATCGAGTTCACCTCGCCTGAGAGGGATTCTAACTCACAACGTTATAGCCACTGATTGCACAAGTGAGTTGTATAAATCACGACTACAACAGTCCCTTGTTTTATTCAAATGGAACACAATAATCAAAATAAAAAACAAGATCAATATTTCATGAATTCTTGACGAAATATATCTTAATTATAGGTCACATAACTTGATTTGTGAGCGATTGACGAGTTTTATTATCAAAAATATGTCACGATTGACCAAATAACGCATTAACTCACGAATGTGCGCAGCACATGAGTGAGTTACAATGGTACAAAATGTATTTGGTCATGAGTGACATATTTTAAATTTGATAATGAAACTCGTCAATTAGTTATAGTATTTATTATATAGATAAAAAATGTTTCGAATCAAATTTAATATAAAATGAATTCAATTGCACTATATTACATGTGTAGCGTAGAATTACAGAATTTTCCGAGTTAAATAAAAAAAATAATAATTTCACTCTCACTATATTTCACGCCATTTCATTGTAAAAAAAGTACTTCCGACAACGAAATGGCATGAAATATAGCGAGAGTGAAATAAAAAATAATAATTTCACTGAATTAACTCGAAAAATTCTGTAATTCATAGCTATCTATATTATTAGTTACACACTGTGTAACGAATATATCTTACCGACTACCCTTTCGAATTCAAGTTCTAAGTTTTTTCTTACTTTTATGAGTCTATACTCAAGAATTCATAAAATAATTGAAAAATACAAACTTTCGATATTTTATATCACAGAAAAATATCACATAATGTTCAGCAAGAACAGTCAAAATTTTCACAAAAACAATAAACTGTTTTCAAAACACTGGAAAGAATGTTTAAAGAACACAAGCAATTTCCCAAAAGATACCAAGTCAACTATTACTTATTAATGGTAATTTACTAACCCCGTATGAAATTTACTAACCCTGTATGAAAAACTTACAAGAGGCTCAGACGCCCTGTACGAGTTATACAGGGCGTCCACGTGTTCACGCTAAACCAATCATTTTCTTACATTTATGTAGGAGGTAAGATATAATAAATTCTGTTTACATCTTTATGAAATATGTACCCAAAAATGTATTCCTTAGGCCTATCACAGTCGCTTGAATTTCAATGATTTAAATAAAGGAAGAGTAAAAAAAATATTGTATATATATAGTATATAGGGGAAGTTATGAAATGCATTTTTGCACCAAAATGTAAACAATCGTCATTAGGTCTAAACGGACGTAAAGTGATACGCTTCGTGGATATTTTTCTACACTGGACATGTTTTTTTATTCATCCGTATTGTAAGAACCTTCATTCCGATCATTTTACAAACGTATGGGCCATTTTTTCACTGACGTTCAGCATCCGAGTTTGTTACAGTCGCCATGGTGGTACTCTTCAGCAGTGAATGAAAAGTTTTCTAATTTCGAGTCAACAACGGCAATTTTCCGGATCAGGACAAGACATCAAGGGACTCAAAATATCTAGCACATAGGTAAAGTTGTGTACCCCTTCTTAAAATGTATGCAGAAGCAAGGTTTTGCTGTGTTTTTCTTACCATGAAACAAGCTACAAAACGTCATCATCAAATTTTTGGTGTCATTTTTATATTTTGCGCCATTTCAACTTTGTAGATTATCTCCCCTTATATTCGTACACGTGAAACATTGAACAGTCAAATATTGCTTTCTAAATTTCTCAAATGATCTAATTAATCGATTAAAATTCATATGAAGTGATTACCGATAAATTTATGATTTTACAGATGCTTTGAAATAGTATTTCTCATCCACTGCTGAAGAGTACCACCATGGCGACTGTAACAAACTCAGATGCTGAACGTCAGTGAAAAAATTGCCCATATGTTTGTAAAATGATCGGAATGAAGGTTCTTACAATACGGATGAATAAAAAAACATGTCCAGTGTAGAAAAATATCCACGAAGCGTATCACTTTGCGTCCGTTTAGACCTAATGACGATTGTTTACATTTTGGCGCAAAAATGCATTTCATAACTTCCCCTATATACTATATATATACAATATTTTTTTTACTCTTCCTTATTAAAATCATTGAAATTCAAGCGACTGTGGGCCTATATATATTTGAGTGGTAAATTTTCAAAACTGTGCAGCAATAAAAAAAAGTCACTATGCCAGTATGGTGACAAATATCCTTAATTATCCTCATTTTAGCTTATTACTGGACAATATATGCTTCCATACTAAATTAGTAAAAAAAAAACTTTTTTGCGAAAAAGTTTTGGGACCGTCAACTTTTCAAAGTGGGGAGGGCGATTTACCCACAGGGCCTTGTCACTATCCACGTAAATATACTATCAATGCATAAACATATACAAGCTTGTATATGTTTATGCATTGAATTTACGTGGATAGTGACAAGGCCCTGTGATTGAACCCCGGCTCCTTCGCCCACATTAGTGAAGTTCGAACTGCAGACAGACTCATACAGAAGATCTGAGTTGATGTAGGTTCAGAGTTTTAGTGGTGTTTACTGTTTGTGTTGCTCAATCTTCACTC
>MJUT01021297.1:576161-615837 GCA_002080005.1 Gigantidas platifrons | reverse complement strand
GTAGTACAATAAAGTTAATTTACTACTTCCGGTTATGAACCATGTCCGGAGTTTGGTCCCCGATGGGCGATATATTGTTTAATTTTTTTTATTGGACTTCGTCCCAAGTTAGGTAACGCCTATTATCATATTAATGAAAATATAATATATATTCCATCATCAAATAAAACTTACCTTGGTTTTCTTTCTAATGTCTCCGTTTTCATTGGGGATTATCTAAAAAGCTGTCTGCTTTTCCAGAGAACAACATCCGGTGATGTATGAAAAACTAATAAGCTTAGTGGATTCGGTTTCTGGAAAGATGAGGAATTCCGTGAAAAAAAACTGTTACGGAAGTTAGTATAGGCAATAAAAAGAAACTGTAGTTTGCAATTCCCGTAATATGTACTCACCCCTAATTCAAATATTTAAAAGTTTATTCTGCTTTATTTGTAGTTCTAGGATGGGAGCAGTAGATCGGACCAAATTAAATGGCTAAATATTGTGTTACGGAAGTTAGTCTCTAAAAGGAGACAATCGAAGATTTTAAGATTTGCATGTCTTGTTCGAAAACGTTTGGAGTATTTAATTCGATAAATGCTTGGTCAGGGAATCGAGCTATTCTATTTCCATTGCTAGAAATGTTTAAATTCAGCTGCTTGGTATGATTTCTTAACAATTGATTTTGAAAGTGTTACGGAAGTTAGGAGCATTTTTGCGACAGTTAAGTTACTGTGATATCAAGCCTATTTTGTAAGGCTCATACAAAAATAATTTTGCAATACATTTCCTAACACCTTTGTGCATAAAAAGTTCCCAGCAAACAATCCGACGTCGGGAAAACGTTGTCACAACGTTATACTTTACGTAGTCACAACGTAATATTGTTACGTCGTCACAACGTACTTTTGTAGACTCCTCANTGATATAACGTTGTGAAATTACGTGAACACAACGTTGTGGCAACGTTTTTCCCCGATGTTACGTTCAGACGACGAATCCCCGACGTCGGCGTTACGTCGTGTGTTTGCTGGGTTGTTGAATGTTTATCGTCTTCATCACAAGGCAAATTAAAATAAAGCATCTAATAGTGACATCTTTGCAAGCGACATGACGTTTTCGTACACAACTGAAATTTAACATTCTGAAAATAGGCCCTTAACAATGCCGTAGGGTAGTCCAATTTTTTTTAATTGTCAATTGAACATCCCATTGAAGAGCAAATACAATTTTCGCCACCTGGTACACTCAAGATCATTTTTAATCGCCCATCATTATATGCGACACGAAAAACACTACTTTGGCCACATTTCATTAGAATGACTAANTCATTATTTTTTTTTTTTTTTACTATCGGCAAAACCGGAAATAGTCGTTCCTGGTTCCGGAATCCGATTCCGGTATTTCATTTTTTGAAATTTCCGGTAAGCTATAACAAGCTGTTATAGTTACGCAGTTTTTCTACCTTCTTTGCTCTCAAAAATAACCAGTCTACATCAGGTATAAAATTTTATTCCAGTATTGTTAACAATACTGGTATACCAGTATTACTAGCCCACCGGCGCGCGGCCCCCCCCCTAAAATTGGAAAAAATATGATTTTTTTTGCGTAAAATCATGAATTTTCACACGAAATACCACGGGCACAAGTGCCTGTGCGAAATACCCTAAAAAAAAATTAAAAAATTTAAGTGCGCCCCCCCTAATTTGAAATCCAGGATCCGCCCCTGACTTATGCATAACAGTGGGCCTTCCCATGGATAGAAACAAGCGCCTGTGTCTCGGGCTAGTGGACTTAGCATTAGTCAATTTAGTGTCGACAGCTCAATACCAAAACAGCTTCTTCGTGGACACCGTCATACGTTGGAACCATCTACCAGACACGGTTGCATGCGCAAAGTCCCTTGGTGCATTCAAGACCGCCCTAGCGGACCAGCGCCAATAAATCCGGGTGCCTCTCTCCGTTCCGGGATCTACAACGTACCCAATACAGATACAGACCTAGAGATACGATAACGTAACCCTCATTCCGCTTGTGCTCCATTTAGGGTTACGAATCGATCCCATTCAACTTATGGGGGAAGCGCCCAGAGTGATTCACACCGGGCAGTTTTTTGTCCTAATTCCGTTGTAAGTGGTTGGAAAAATTAACGGGGGTAAAAGATAAATATATTTAGGTAAACCTTGAGGTGTTAAATAATCGCTGCAGCAATCCATGGTAGACTTATATCCATCTGAAAATTTGAATGCATGAAATCTTCTTTCTGTCCGACATTTTGTTTACAAGTTGCTAGTTCACGCACACTTGCCTCGTTTTTGAGATATCCTTATTTGGATCAATTTTATAGTAAAATAAACTTTTTCATAGTAACAGTTTCCATATATGGATAGGCTCCGCCCATCGCGAGAGTCTACGTAAGGTGTTATGGCGGACAAGTAACAATTTTCAAATACGAAACCGGTCTTGAAGATAGAAACAGGGATTGTAACACTTATTTCGTATCACCATTACTTAAAAATTGTTGGGAATAATAAGATATGACCAGACATGCAAAAAGAAAGTTGAAATATTCACAGAACGAAAATTTTAATTTGCTCCCATACGTTGAATCAGATCGATTCGTAACCCTAAATGGAGCATAAGCGGAATGAGGGTTATGTTATCGTATCTAATACAGACCCTGCCGGCTTTGTAAATTACAAAAAAGGGTGCACTTGACTCGCAGCCGCAAGTGGTAAAGTTTACCAGTTGCTTGCCCATGGTCGGGTACATGTACTCCGGGTTCCTCCACCACCAAAACTGGTCGCCATGATATAGCTGAAATATTGTTGAAAGTGGCATTAAACACCAAAAATCAATCAACCATAACCCAATAAAACATGAATGGGACAGTCTATCATATCTTAATTTTTAAAAAACTTGGTAATATTAACACCAAAATCACAGCTGATCATTGAGTTTCCCCACTTTCCCTTAAAGTTATTCATAAACATCTCCTCTTCTTTCTTTAAATCTCTTTAAAAAAAAAAATTCAACAAACTGGCAATATGAATTTGTATACTTTCAGACATATCGAAATATGTCGGACCTGACAGGTAAAAATCAAGCCGGTCCGACGATGTTTTCGGCATGTCGGTCCGAAAGTCCGGTAAATATTTGGTCTCTACTTCGGTCAGGAAACAATTTTCTCTTTGTCGGTCTGTCAAACAGTGTCTTTAAAAGTCGATCTTTCTTGCAATAGCATGTTTAGTTCTTCAAAAATTGAAACAAATTTTAAATCCTAATTTTGAACTTTTGTCAGCTGTGTGAAACTTTTTGAAGCAAGGTATAGATATGCGAGGGTAAAGTCCACATTGGCCAAGGCTTTGTCATTTATTTGTATATTTGTATATTTGTGATTTGTATTGTTTTGTTTAGTTTGTATTTGCTTGGCCCCTATGGTCGTAATTTTGCAAATAAAGATTATTATTATTTAAATAAGCGTTTTCTGTGAATAACTAAACTTGACCATTGCGCAATCCTAATCGAGTAACTTCCCTTAAAGAAATATAATTCGCCCTAAACAAAGATCGGCATTTGACTAGATCGGTCTTTAAAATATACCAAAATGATTATCATTTTCACTATTTGTATTTTGAAAATATATATTCGTAAGTTTCCTTAGATTGATAAAGTTCGTACTCTTCACTAAATATGTTCTTAAAACCTAATTTCTTGGTACATTGTCATTTGTAAAAAAAATCGTAACTTACTGGTCCGACATGGTTAGGTACGAAAAATTCATGATTTGAGAAATACAATACGGACGAACCGGAAACCGAAGGAAAATGTGTTGCCAAAATACAGAGTTATTGGCAAGGAAAACAAACAATACCTTATTTAATTATGACCACATTAAAAATAACATTTTATAAAAATATTAAAAGTGTTCTTGTATTGGTAATTATCATTTTGTTATCTTAGGTGGAAAAAATGGAGGGGAGGGATGAATTTAATGTCTGGAAAGAAATTTTTTTTCACAACAAATCATTTTTTTTTTTTTCCACAAAGACATTGATGATGATGATGATGATGATGATGATGATTATGAAGATGAGTGTTATGCATGAGCTTTTTAATTTTGAACAAATATTGAGAATGTCACGAAATATGATGAATACCTAAAAAATTATTCTTGAAGTAAACATGTTATTGTTAAACAAATAAATGAGTTTTTAATGGCGATGCGGAATATGTGGTGGCATTTTAGGTTTTATTCTGTCAGACAAATTTTCTTTCGGTCAGACAGTTTTTTTTAAATTGTCTGACCGAATGTCTTGTCAGACAAGTTGTCATGGATTTTCGATATGTCTGTACTTTTGTGAATATAATTACATTTTGTATTTGAGAACCAATAATGAATATTGCATTATGTATATGGGCTGTTTAAAAAAAAATGACCCCAAAGTGTGACATAGGTGACCAAAATTAAAGTAATTGGAAATTGATGTCCTATTGAATTTTAAGGACCCACATAAGTCCAAGTTTACTAATTTATCATTGGTTTGTGAAAGTAATTAAGAAAAAAAAAATTTGCAACATTTTATTAATGGCTTTTGATCTAGATTTTTGTAACACTAACAATATTTCTCAACAAGATTACAACAGAAGTTAAATTCTAAAAATTATTGTACATTATTAATTTATTGATACAACGAAGTTCAAAAATTAATTTTCGATCATTTTTAACCAATATTTTTAATTTAGAGATAAAATTTAATGTATTTTCACCATTTTTTTAAATAATTTTTTGGTTTCTCATTACAAAAGTTTTTGAATCTCTTAAAAAAAGGTCCACACTGATATGAAAAGTACATTTGAAGATACATACACGATACTAATTCATTCACTGAAAATTTCATAGAAATTGCTTTATTCATTTTTAGCTCACCTGGCCAAAGGCCATGTGAGCTTTTGCCATGGGTAAGCGTCCGTCGTCCGTTAGATTTTCACATTTAACTCTTCTTCTCTGAAGCCGCTGAACAGATTTCAACCAAACTTGCCATAAATGTTCATTGGATGGTCCTCTACCAGATTTGTGTTTTTGGTATAGATTGGAAATTCAACATGGCTTCCAGGGCCAATAATGTGTTCTGATTGGTTGAAACTTTGAAAATCTTCTTGTCAGAAACCACTAAACCAATTGAATTGTGACTTTGCAGGAATGATCATTTGGTGGTCCTGTACTAAACTTGTGAATCGTTTGCCGATCGGAGATTCAAGATGGCCACCATGACTCGACTTAGTTTAACATTGGACCCTATGGGAATTTCACATTTTCATCTTTTTTTCTGAAACCACGAAACAGATTTGAACCAAACTTGGCAGAAATGTTCATTAGATGGTCATATACAAGATTTTTGTTTTTGGCACTGATCGGAAATCCAACATGGCTGCCAGGGCCCATAATGTGTTTTGATTGGTCGAAATTTTAAAAATCTGCTCGTTAGAAACCACTAAGCCAATTGAATTGTGACTTTACAGGAATGCTCATTCAGTGGTCCTGTACTAAACATGTGAATAGTTTGTTGATCGGAAATTCAAGATGGCCGCCATGACTCAACTTTTTTTAACATAGGACCCTATGGAAAAAATGTTTAAAAGTCTTCTCCTCTGAAACCAGCAAGTCAATATAAAGCAAACATGGCATGAATGGTCCTTAGGTGGTCAACTTTCAAAAGTATATCCTGTGAACCCAACCTCCATCCAAGATGGCCGCCATCAGCACACATAGTTTTAACATAGGACCCTATGGGAAAATTGTTTAAAAGTCTTCTCCTCTGAAACCAGTCAATCAATTTAAAGCAAACATGGCATGGATGGTCCTTGGGTAGTATACTTTTAAAATTGTGTCCGGTGACCACGACCTCCATCCAAGATGACTGACTGCCATAAGCAGACATAGTTTTAACATAAAACCCTATGGGATTTGAATAGTAACTTAGATGTATTCGGCATGCAGACATTCTTAAGAGGACTTAGTTATGTCAGGTGAGCGATACAGGCTCATCTGAGCCTCTAGTTGCATTATTCACAAATGACATTTAACACATGTATTTTTACCTAATTTTGTTACACTCCTGACATATTTTTGTATATATATATCAACTAAAGTGAATATTTCAACTGCAATAGGTGTTGAAATTGGAGTCCAATGAATAAAACAGGCCATCAGCATATAATTTAACAATTATCTATTAGAGAAATATTAATTTGCTTGATATTAAGACTTAAAGTTGACCGCAAGCAGCTGTATCAAGTAACTTAGGGCAGTAAAATACCGGTACTTGAAAAATACATTCTACCAAATTTATTTACTTCTCACTTGCTTTCTTATTACATCACTCAGACAAGTTCACATTTGTTTTATTTATTCACATTCTTTTAATATTTTGTTTGGTGGTAAGTACAAAAATAGGTCAGGAGTGTAACAAATGTTCAACTCAATGGAGACTTGTAGAGTTTTTGATGCTGAAGAAGGAAGGACTCACCGTAACTTTCCTCTGTCTGTTTTAATTTTGATGATATGACATGAGATTGGTAATTTTAGAGCTATGGTCTATTGACAAGAATGACGGTATTGGCAGCCATATTTGTCGACTGATCAAAATCACAGCAAAAGTTTTGAACTAGATACCATATAAAGAAACATCCACACCAATTTTGGTTCCAATCTGCCCATTGGATTCAGAGGAAATGACTTTTAAAAAATAATTACTACGACGGACGCCAAATGATGGAAATACATTTTTGTACATGTAGGATTTGTGTCAGGAGTGTAACATTTTTATTTAATGTTGATAGTTAAATACATAGCTATTTTCCAATGAATGAAACCATTATTCACAAAACATTTAATATTTTAATTACCAATATTTATATCCTTCATTTCTGCTTTGTGAAAGCTAGAATGTCTTAATCATTTTTTAAAAACTCTTTGAAGTGCTCATGATTATTTAGATTATTTTTCAATCAGCGGCTTAAATAAATTATAACAAGGAGATAGAATGCTACAAATATAATAGAATTGCATTACAATACCTCAGCAAGACACAGATGGTCAGGTTCAGTCAACCTAAATCTGACTAAAAAGTAAGTTCAATAGTGCTTGTATTTAATTGGATAAAAGCGTTACACTCCTGACATAGATGTTTTGGCCACACAAAAGAACTGGCGGTCATCAGATCATTATGTTTGTCACTCATGATCTTTGACAGGACTGTTGACTAAATTAAAACACAAAATATTATAATTAATAAGATTGTATTTAAACAAAGTATTGCAAAAAAAATTTCAACAGCACAACCGTCTTCGTCAGTTGCAAAACATAAACTGCCAAGAGATAAGATTGTGTTAAAATTATGACCTTGTAAATTTAAATGTTACACTCCTGACATATACCACAGGTGTTCTTCTATTGAATATAGGATTGATGTAAAAGCTCACAGAGACATGTTGATGCCTCTGGTTTCAGCTATGATACTTAAAGAGACAATTAACCATTGTCAGTTGTTGAGAAGTATGCTACATACCTAAATAATTTCACTTTTAGACAACACAAACAGTTTTATTGACCTTTATTATTTTGATACATGGTAATTTTACCTATCCGGTCCTGTCTTCAAAATTACAAAAAAAATGGATAAATTATGCATGAAATTTTAGCTAAAATATCAAAGTTTTCCATAAGATATATTTTTCTACTGTACAATTATTTGTTTTCTAATTATACAACATGGCAGTACATGCATCTTTGTAAATGTCACACTAAAAGTGTTACACTCCTGACATTTTTTTATACATTTTTGGACGCTATTTTTCAGTGGTAGCAGATAATGCCGTGAAATTTTGCAGCAAGTTTCTATGTACCAAAGTACATATTCTGATACAAAAAGATCCAATTTAAATCATCACATATTAGAATGGTCAATGATAAAAGAAATGGGGTCATTTTTTTTTAAACAGCCCATATGTACAATGTATTTCCGTAATATTATATATTTCTAGTAATTCAACTTTGTAATTTGACAGTTTATTAATAAAAACACAGTTGTACCTGTAAATATTATTAATAAGTGGTCAAATGAGTTTGATATAGAAGAAACCGAATGGGGTCTTATCTTTTCGGAATCTTTTTCATTATCAAAAAATAATAAATTGTCATGTTTTCAATATAAACTAATTCACAGAATTCTTGCTCTAAATCCCTTTCTCTATAAGTGTAAGATTCTGGTGATCTAGGGTCAAGCAAAATATTGTCCATTCAAATGATCGCTTACGAGATCTTGAAAGTAGATTTATGCAAGGGACATAACTCTGGGTGCTAATGAATTATGCAAGAAATCCATTTGGAATTCTTCCAATGTTATCTACATCGACTATGTCGGAGCCCGATTGTTCCGACAACTGTTTACATTTCCGGAGACAAGAAGACCTCTTCAGGTGAAAATTCATAATTTAAGGTACAAATCAATGGCATTTAGAAGCCCTCTGACGCCTAGGCGTATTTATTACAAATCAACTATATGTGTGCTTATTATGTGTGATATCAGAGAACGATTTGATTGGCTGTTCTGATGGTCGTTACCTTTATTTGTATCTCATTACATATGCGTGACCCTAGGTCACCAGAATGCGATGTCTACAGACTTGTGTTAGATCTCCCACGCGCGAAATATAAATAAACAAGAGCAAAGTGAGAGATCTAATTTTAATTAGATTGCTGGGCCCTAACCCTTATTTTAAACACATCTATTCTGAAAAAAATCTATTTGATCTTAATGTTCTTGTGATCAAGCAAAAAAGATCAGGACTGAGTAAAACAAACCTCAATTTAATTTAAGTGGAGCAGGAACTGCTTACCCTTACGAAGCACATGAGTTCACCCCCGGTTTTTAGTGGGATTCTTGTTACTCGATCTTTAGTTTTATATATATATTTTGTCGATCGTTGTTTGTCCTTTTGTACTTTTTCTTTTGGCCATTGTGTTGTCTGTTTTTCGATATACGGTTTCTGATTCCCCTTTGGTACATTTGTATCTTCAAACTCTTCTTAAACCTTTTGTATTAATTAATTTCATGTACATTTCAAGTAAAGTATCAATAAGGTTTTATTTGACACTAGATTTAATATGAGGTTTGTGGAACTCAGTAATGGCTGTGGTGTGACTTGTATTCATCATAGACAGTTTTAAATAGATACGATAACGTAACCCTCATTCCGCTTGTGCTCCATTTAGGGTTGCGAATCGATCTCATTCAACGTATGGGAGCAAATTAAAATTTTCGTTCCGTGAATATTTCAACTTTCTTTTTGCATATCTGGTCATATCTTATTATTCCCAACAATTTTTAAGTAATGGTGATACGAAATAAGTGTTACAATCCCTGTTTCGTTTTTGAAAATTGTTACTTGTCCGCCATAACACCTTACGTAGACTCTCGCGATGGGCGGAGCCTATCCATATATGCCAAATATGGAAAACTGTTACTACGTTTTACTATAAAATTGATCCAAATAAGGATATTTCAAAAACGAGGCAAGTGCGCGTGAACTAGCAACTTGTAAACAAAATGTCGGATAGAAAGAAGATTTTATGCATTCAAATTTTCAGATGGATACAAGTCTACCATGGATTGCTGCAGCGATTATTTAACACCTCAAGGTTTACCTAAATATATTTATCTTTCACCCCGTTGATTTTTCCAACCACTTACAACGGAATTAGGACAAAAAATCGCCCGGTGTGAATCACTCCGGGCGCTGCTCCCATATACGTTGAATGGGATCGATTCGTAACCCTAAATGGAGCACAAGCGGAATGAGGGTTACGCTATCGTATCTAAGTTTTAAAGGGCTATTAATTTTTGAATGAATTTGAATTTTGGTGTTTAACGCCACTTTCAGCAATATTTCAGCTATATCATGGCGACCAGTTTTAGTGGTGGAAGAAACCGACCCTGGGCAAGCAACTGGTAAACTTTATCACTTGTGGCTGCGAGTCGAGTGCATCCTTTTTTGTAATTTACAAAGCTGTGCGCGAACCCATGCCGTATTGGTGATAGGCTTGTATGAGTTGTTAGATCCAGCGACCTAACTCATTGAGCCACCCGGGCCCTTAAAGGGCTATTAAAGCTTGTTTTAACATATATATATTTTTCAACTCGTGACGAAGGTTGTTTCTTTTTAATTTAATCATTGTAAAAACAATCCAAAAATACTTTGCACGCCCATATAATCCCTAATATCGTTAAAATATCACTTAAAAGGGTCGAAATGAATTTTTGTTCAGGAAGCAAAAATTCAATTCAAGACAAAGACCGCAAGATCTGACAGAATTATCAACGAATTACATTTAATGTCTTTTTTACAAAGTTTCATTGATGAAAACCGGTTTAAGGTTTCATAAATATCCTTTATTGAACCAATTGCAAGTTTTCATGAGATACAAAAAATTACCAAAATGAGCTTTAATATCCCCTTAACAAAGATACTTTTACTTTTATCATTTTCAGATGAAAACGGAAACTTGTACAATTGTTAAATGTAATTTTGATCAAGGGAGATAACTGGATAATTCTTCAGACCAGGATGGAATCATTTACCATTAGCTTAGACATAAAAGAAAAAGAATGTCATGTGAGTGGATCAATTGTTGGACTCGAATTTATTAATCAACAACAAAATATTGCTGAAAAGTTTATCCAATTTTGTTCTGGTAAGTTGGAGTATTTAAAGTTTTAGGGGTTTTTGGGTTATGGTGTTTAAGGGGCATTCTCTATCCAAAGTTGTCGTTCCTTGCTACGCTACACAACATCTCTGTCAACGCCCATTGCACAAGATTTTTGTAAAATTTAGCAACAGTAAAAAAAATCTACTTAAAATTGTTTTAATTATTGTAAATATCAATAAAGATGAAAATAAATCACTCATTTCAAATCAATTCTCTCTTAAAAAGGATTTGTGATCATTTTTAACTTTTTAATTTTTACCTCCGCAAAATAGTTCTCCAAGAAGTGGGGGGTAAAATCATATTTAAGAGAGAGAATTGATTTGAAATGAGTGATTTATTTTCGTCTTTATTGATATTTACAATGATTAAAACAATTTTAAGTACATTTTTTTTACTGTTTCTAAGTTGTAAAATGAGCGTTGACAGAGATGTTGTGTAGCGTAGCAAGGAACGACAACTCTGGATAGAGAATGGTTTAAGGGGGTACCATACACTACAGGGAGATAACTCTTTAAAATCAGTTGAACGTTTTGATCATATGATGTTTGTATGCAGATTTCAAGCATCTCAGTGATCAAAACCACAGAGAGAAAAGCTGCTATGTGGCTAGTGAATTTATAGCTCTGAGTCTGTTGGTTGGAATTTGTTAAAATTTTGATATTTATTACAGTGGATATATTCAAACACACTGCAATACAGTTTTAGAGGGTTTAGGGTTATGGGGTTTAAAACCACTTTCAACAATATGTCAGCAGTCAGTCAAGCGACTCCTGATTTTCCTTATTTTTCCTGATTTTGAGCTGTTCCTGATTTTTTCCTGAATTTGTTAGATAAACTCCTAATAACTCCTGATTTTGAACTTTTTCCCCACAAAAAAAAAAATAACATAATAATATGTTGACATTATTTTAGTGTAAAGCATCTTATTAATAAAAGGAGGTGAAGGAAATGGCCTAAGTAAGACCTTTTAGCCTGCCAATTACATTCTGACATTCTGATAATGACCTTCATCTGGAATCAAATACACCATGCTTAAATTTATATATTATGGCCCGAAAGCTTGTACATAGAGGGGAGGAAGGCGGCCATTGTTTTGGTTTTTTGTATGGTTTTATCACTTTTTATATAAAAAAAATTCCTGATAATCTCCTGATTTCATAATTTTTTTAAGCCAAAAAGTGCTTGACAGACTGTCAGTTACAATGTATATCGTGACAGACTGTCAGTTACAATGTATATCGTGACAGACTGTCAGTTACAATGTATATCGTGGCAGTCAGTATTATTGGTAGAGGAAACCATACATAAAAAAAAATGTTTGTAAGATAGAAAAAAAAATCATTACCTAAATATAAAAATGACTAAAATTAATTCTACCATTTTTGACCACATGATTTTGTTTAAATATATGAATGTAGCAAATTGCTATATTAAAACTCATAGTCGTGATCGTATGGTAGTTGGATTTACAACTGCTTGTGCATTCAGTGCCTATCATGACTAAAGTTGTGAGTTTGAATCCCACTCATGATGTGGTGTCCTCGATATACAAATGTATAATAACTTTATGTGATAAAGTGTGTCAATGACCTGCAGCGCATTAGTGCTTTTCTCAGAGTACTATCCTTTTCAAAGCATTAAAATTGACAGACTCATCAAGGTCATGGAGGCTAGCATAAGAGAAGCCAAGGTCATGGAGGCTAGCATAAGAGAAGCCAGTTAGACTCCAAAGCTGTGTATCTTATATTAATCACAAAATGTATGAGTGATTTAACACTGAGAGCTAATTAAATCATCAACTACATTTGCAAACCTGACAAAGATATTTTTTGTTAGCTGTGACAAACGACACATTCCGATTATAATCGTAAGTCGAATTGGTGACAGGCATCCGATTATTCCGGTTAATCTTTTTTTTTTAGCCAATTCCCAAGACTACTTAAGGGGGTACCTTACACTACAGGGAGATAACTCGTTAAGATAAGTTGAATCATATGATGCTTGTATGCAAATTTCAAGCATCTCGGTCATCAAAACCACAGAGAGAAAAGCTGCTACATGTACATGTATGTATGTGGCTTGTGAATTTATAGCTCCGAGTTAGTTGGAATTTGTTAAAATTTTGATATTTACTACAGTGGAAACACACTGCCAATAAAATAAGAAAATTAAACGAGCATGTCAAATTTTACCTGAAGTGTATGATACCACCTTAAAATAACAATTCCAATAAGTATTGAGGTACCTGGGTGGCTCAATAAGTTGCCTAGCAGCTCATACAAGCCTATCACCAATACAGCGTGGGTTCACGCCCGGCTTTGTAAATTTCAAAAAAGGGTGCACTCGACTTGCAGCCACAAGTGATAAAGTTTACCAGTTGCTTGCCCATGGTTGGTGGTTCTTTCCGGGCACTCCGGCTTCCTTCACCACTAAAACTGGTTGCCATGATATTGCTGAAATATTGCTGAAAGTGGTGTTAAAACACCAAAAATCAATCAACCAATATAGGTATTTTTGTTGAGTGAGTAAATGATTTAAGAAATAATCCATGGCAGCCATTGTGTTATATTCATTTAACCATGGGCTCGGCCTTTATAATCGAATTTAATCCCGAGCGACATGGATTATCTCGATTCTAATAGGACAAATACGGTAATTTACTTGCAAAACGCCGCCTATTCACAATGTAGCAATGTATTTGGCTGTTCTGTTACCCTCCCGAACACAAAGATACGATTTCTGTCATTTCTAGATACGATTTCTGTCATTTAAGATTACTAAATGCTGTCATTGATGAACATCAATTCAAAAGAAAGGGAAAATACTACAAATCCCACTTTGACAAGGAGGCGTACACGAAGCCAAAAAACGTCAGGATCTCTTATGTTCTAAACTGGAAGTCTTCATATGACGGCATGTTGTTTATGTGCCAAAATTGTCAACAACATTTTGCGGAATTTTAATTTTCTACGGTAAATGTAGGTCAGTATAACGTACACTATTTCGCGGGAGGGTAAACGGAATAGCCGAATTGACAACATTACCGCGTTTGCGCTAAAAGTGTTGTTGTTGCGTATTATATAAACTGACGATAACACGGCGTCATATTAGAATTTTATTTAACACCAAATGAGCAATTTTTCAGCTACATGTACATCATGACGGGAGCAAGTAATGATGATGATTTCTGCGTTGTACTAGACCAATCTCTTAGTTGGAATTTTATAGTGCTAGATCACTGAAACAACAGTTGGCAGATAGACATGTTGCTCCACTCAAACACATGATTCTGAGCTAACCAGTCGTTGCTCTTACTCCTGAATACTTCGTGCTTTGTGGAGATGTAACAACAAATACCAATTTTATTGTCTTTGGTTTTACTGACAGAGACTTGAACCCGTGATCTACCACACTCGAGGTGAGCATGATGATCCAACTAATATTTTTACTTTAATTCGATTGAATTCAACTAACATGCTAAAATGTATGTGAAATTTATTGTTACAGAAAAATATGGCAATTCTCCAAATAAGAATTCCGAGTGGAAGATGATTTCTAAAAGATATAAGACAGGTGAGAGTTTACCCAATTTAGGTGGCCAAGTGTTTGGAACCTCACTTAAATTCATGGGAGAAAAACTGACAGATAAAATGATTATAGAAACAAAGGAAAACAACTTTCAACTACAGGTCAAAGGTCAAGACCATGACATTAATTGTAGCTATAACCAGGAAAGAAATTCTACACAAACTGAAAGAAAATGGAAAAAGGTAATTTTTTTGGCAAAGAATATTGTAATTAAAACTGAACCTATTGCAATCGAAGAAAATTCTTTGCCAGAAAATATTGCAATTAAAGAAGATACTATGCCAAAAAATATAGCAATCGAAGGAAATTCTTTGCCAGAGAATATTGCAAGTGAAGGGAATTCTGTGCCAGAGAATATTGCAATCAAAAGAAGTTCTTTGCCAGAGAATATTGCAATTGAAGGGAATTCTTTCCCAGTGAATATTGCAACTGAAGGAAATTCTTTGCAAAAAAATATTGCAATTGGTGGAAATTCTTTGCCAAAAAATATTGCTATCAAAGGAAATTCTTTGCCAGAGAAAACTGATTTAGAACATGACGCTAATGATAAAAGTGTAAGTTTACGGATGTCGTCAAGATTAAAATCTAAAGCTGAGAATGAACATAGAAGTAAGTTTGAAGAAGATCTTGATATTAAAGATGTAGAAGATGATGTAAAGGATCAAGGTTTGTCCCTTCAAAAAACATTTGATAAAAGCGAAAATCGTGCATCAAATTTTGTAGGAGAAAGAATATGTCAGTCAGAAAATAAATGGAAAAAACAAAACGATAAATATCAAAACTGTCCATTATGTCATGTGAGTTTTTCTACAATTAAATTACTAGAGGAACATAAGCGAATCCATAAAAAATCATTTCCATGTCTGATATGCCGGGAACAATTTAAAGTAAAGTTCAGGCTTGACGATCACCTGATGAGTAGCCATCATGATAAAGTTTTAAATTGTTCTTTGTGTTCGTCGATATTTTGTACGGAAAAAGGTCTCCAGGAGCACCTAAAGAGACATAATAAACAAAAAAACAATGTTTTATACACATGTGACAGGTGTGAGAAAGTTTACAAACAGAAATATTTACTTGTTAGACATATGGCATGTCACAACTCGGCTCGTCCATTCCAGTGTGAATCCTGCGGCCTTTGCTTTAAGTTGCAATCAGCTTTACACGCCCATCAACACACTCATACTCAGACTAAGACTTACAAGTGTACGTCATGTGACAAAGAATTTAGGTCATGGTCCGGATTAAAATCCCATAAAATTAGATATCACATGACCAAGGGAAATCCATTAAAGACATGTGACATGTGCAAATTGGACTTCTGGGAAAATTCAAAATATAAACGTCATTTAAATTCCAAGAAACACAAAGCACAGTTGGCGAAGTTAAAATCTGTGAACGATACTCCAGATCCAGTGCCTGAAATGGCTGGCCCGATAAACAATTGAGTCACTGGCCCAAATGGCATAATGGTGGCCCAAAAATTTTGTGCCATTTTTTTTATGAAAAAAAGACATCAGATATCAATGTATAAACAGTTTTCAGGTCAGGTAATTGTTTTTATCAATTTCATTCTTTCACTAGACTGTCTCATGGGGGTTGGGGGGGGGGGGAAATCATCAGGGTAATTTTGGTACAGGTGTGTTCTGAAATTGCGAAAACACCCCAATGCATAATTATTGCTATCAAAGGAAACATGAATTTACTTTTTATAACCTTTTCTACATCCTTGATCCCATTGGCTAGGGTGGTCTCAAGAAATGATGCTAGTCCATCGGATGGGGAAAATAAAAAGCTGGTTTGTGTAAGGGGAGATCAATGCCATGATCACATTAAAGACATCCGGAAAAAGAGTAGCTATAGACTAATGCCAGTACAAGGACCGCTCTTGCACTCCCCAAAGAGAGAGTGACATCACTTGTTTCCCAATCCACTATGAAGAAGTGATTTTAAAGTAAAATAACCTCTCATGATCAGTTCGGGGTAATGTCAGATGGTTAATCATTCCAAATCTCACTTTGATGAAATAACAAACGGTGCTGTCATTTTCTGTTATATAAACAACTGTTAACTTTTCCTGTTAGTTTTTAATTTGTAAACAAAAAAAATCTGGTTCCAAAAAAGAAAACACTCCCAATTGTCATTAAAATGTAGCCGTGTACATATTATAGAGATGAACTATGAAAAGTTTAAAAGAAGTGACAGGCCAGATCATTTCCGTAGTTTGACATTACTGTCAACGATTTTCTCTCCTTTATTGGGAAAAAGTTTTTCAATGAATACTAGAAGGATTGCATTTTGACACAAAAAGGTTTTCGATTTCTGTAAAATGAAATTTGTACATGCCATGTCACAGCCACAGGCACTTGTTTCATTCAAAAAATATATGTCCCTTCCTCTTCCTTACTTCAAGGTAAATATCTGCCCTATTCCCCCTCCCCACTTCGACTCAATATTTTTCGCTTATTTGTGATCCTATCGCTGACCCAATTATATCGTTACACTCCCGATATATTTCTCTTTTCGACTGGCACATTTAAATATACCTACCGGACCCCTTCAGACAAATTGGACATGAATATTCATACATGTAGCTTGGTCTACTTTTAAGTCATTGAAACGGATACAGCCACTTCCGGTTCAAAAGACATTAATAGTTAACCGTGCCAAAGGTCATTAAGGTGAAAACGAAGCCATCATGATTTTCTCCTCTCAAATGTAAAGTAAGCCTTTAAAATACAGATAATTGTTCCAATGCAGGTTATAAAAATATGTTCAACTCCAAATTACTGACATTTGATTTTTAAAGCACCTTTTTTTTAATTTTCTAAATCAATTTAGACCGGAACGGAAGTGGCTGTATCCGTTTCAATGACTTAAAAGTAGACCAAGCTACGTTCGCTGAATATTCATGTCCAATTAATCTGAGGGGGGCCGGTAGGTATATTTAAATGTGCCAGTTGAAAAGAGAAATATCTCTGGAGTGTAATGATATAATTCAAATTGGGTCAGCGAAAGGATCACAAATAAGCGAAAAATATTGAGGAGAAGTGGGGACGGGGAAAAGGACAGATATTTACCTTGAAGTAAGGAAGAGGAGAGGGCATATAATTTTGAATGAAACAAGTGCCTGCGTGCCATGTACATTTTGCAGCAGACTGAATGAATAAATTTCCGATCCAAGACACCAGATTGGAAACATTATACAAAAATTATAAGTTGACAGAATCCTCTTTATTGTTCACAACTTTCCACTTTGTCCATGAAAGTTAACAATTTTAATAATTAAATCATAAAGAAACAAAAAAACTTGTTTCTTTTCTAATATTTAGTGAATACTTGTGTATTGATTGGCTCGATAAAAATAAATAATTGGGGAGAACAGTAATTTACATTAGCTGTGTATTCATTGGCTACAAAAATGTATTTGGACCAATCGCTGTGCTCGTAACAAACCGTTTTCGACTAGAACAGAATAGTTATCTACCACTGAAGGTACAGTTTATGTCCGGTTTCGGTAAAACAACAATTTTTTAGTCTTTTAGGCAATCGCCCAGACGTTTTTTGTTGGGCCAGTGACCTAATTTGGAGCAGCTTTTGGTTGCTGGAATAAGATATTAGTCGCCTTTGGCTGATGGGCGATCGTCTATTTCAGGCACTGATATCAGAACTTTGGCACAGACCATGGCCATCAAGATTCTGTCATCATTATCAATACTGATGCCCTCCTTTCCTTTATTTCATCTTGTATGAAATAATCATGGTTTGATTTATGGTGTTTAATGCCACTTTCAACAATAATTCAGTTAAATCGTCGCGGTCAGTTTTATTGGTGGAGGAAACCGTAGAAAACCACCGACCTGCGGCAAGTCACAGACAAACTTTATCACATACATGTAATGTTGTTTCTAGTACTCCTTCGCCCGAGCGAAACAATCTTGAAATTTCTAGGCATTGTAAAAACATTTCATGGCAGCAATATTAATTCATGGAGAATTTGATCACATTTATTTTCATTAAAACATATCGTTAAAATACATGAAAAAACTTGGTTTAGCTTTATCTTAAAAAATTATTATGATCATGCTTACAATGCACATTGAAAACCATAGAATACAATTGTTTTGTGATCCTTAATAAAACATGGTATTTTGATTGATTGATTGGTGTTTGATTTTTTTAGTACACGTACGACACTCATACCCAAACATTTTATGTCTTTAAGGTCTTGAGTATTCTTCTACAATCTTAAACAAATCTCTCTCATATAAGACCATGCCTTCTGCAAAGTGGTGTGACCTCATGAGGAAGAAATTTGGAAAATATTTTACATGTTCTATTTCAGTGGAAATTTAGTAAATAAAGTTTTCTTATCTTATTCTTATCTTAGTGGAGAAGCAACAAATACCACTTTCATCATCTTTGGTTTGACCCGATCGTGGCAAGAACCCACGATCTACCACACTCGATGTGATCATGCTAACAATATGCATAATGGCATTAGTCCACAGATGAGGTTTGCAGGGAAAGATTATTTTGTAGGAAATCACACTGAAGCAATCGTAACTACTCGGCCATTCTCGCTACCCTACAAATAACCTCGTAAGTAGGTATAGTAGAAATTCTTCTTAAATTTTTTGCCGGAAGATAAGCTGCACAAAAATATAGTCCACGAAAATCCAATATGGAAGACATTAAAGACCACCATTAAAGACCAACATTAAAGAACACCATTAAAAACCGGGGTTGAACTCACGTGCTCTAATAAGGATAGCAGTTCCTGCTCCACATGCGACACCTGTCTGTTACTGTACAAGGTAGGGTAACTTGATGTGGAGATATATGTTCCAGTCAGAAATAATACCTAGATAACTCATCCAAAGTTTAATCATCCTTACTTCAACATATGTGATTCTCAAAAGTGTTAGAAGATATCAAAGGGGTAATTGGAATTTGTAAATCGAATAATGACAAACAACACAATGACCAACAGAAAAAGGACAAAAGGAATTTGAATTTTGGTGTTTAAGGCCACTTTCAGCCATATTTCAGCTATATCATGGCGACCAGTTTTAGTGGTGGAGGAAGCCGGAGAGAACCACTGACGCAGGGCAAGCAACTGGTAAACTTTATCACTTGCGAGTCGAGTGCACCCTTTTTGTAATTTACAAAGCTGAGTGCGAACCCACGCCGTATTGGTGATAAGCTTGTATGAGTTATTAGATCCAACGACCTAACTCACAGCCATCCAGGACAAAAGGACAAACAATAATCTACAAAATATACACACAGAAAACTAAAGATTGAGCAACACGAACACCAATAAAAACTGGAGGTGATCTGAGGTAGTCTGAAAGGAAATTATGTCAAAACTGAGTATCAAATATAAATCGCTCTCGTAAGGGACCAACCATTTACCTTGCAAAGGGGGGGGGGGGGGGNCAGAAATTTTTTTTCGGACAACACGAGAGTTAGAATTTTTTTTTTTTTTTGTCGCGTGAAGGAAGAAATGTTTTCCAGAATTTAACATTAGGTTATATGACAACAACTCTGAATCAGATTATTTTTTTTCCTCCATCAAAATCAGAATATTTTTTTTCAGCAACATTGGGAATCAGAATATTTTTTTAGGAAAAAGCCATAACCCCCCCCCTTCAAGTTAAATGGTCGTTCCCTAAGTAAACAAATGTTTTAAACATGTATCTTATATGTTGAAAAACTGGGGCCATCGTGGCCATGATCGTATGGTAGTTAGATTTACAACTACCTGTGCAATCAGTGCCTATCTCCACTAAAGTTGTGAGTTCAAACACTGCTTGTGGTGAGGTGTACTCGATACAACCGGAGATAACCCCCTATCTGTCCCAAGTCACTGACAAACTTTATCACATAAATTTGAATCCAATATCCATGACCACTGCCCCTTGTTGAAAGTGGCATTAAACACCATAACCATAAACCTTGTTTAAGAAAAAATTGTGTCAATAACAATCGTCTTTGCATCATTTAATAAAATTCCAATAAATAAATTTGACAAGATTTTTATTATCATGATTATTGGGTTAGGGTTATGGTGCTTAATGCCACGTTAAACAATTTTCAGTTATATTGGTGGAGGAAACCGTCAGAGTACCTAGAGAAAGTCACTCACAAGCTTTATCACATAATGTTGTATCAAGTCCTCATGATTATTGGTGTAATTTTCAAAATGCATACAATTTGGAGACATGTGTGCCTCCTACCTATGCTCTGTATCACATCTAGAGTACCATGTACAAAAGATGAAACGTCTGCTCTGCATCTTCGAATCCAAAACAACTCCATGCAAATAATGGTCCCCTTTTTCTGACATACTATGCCAAATGACATCCAACATTGCTGACATTTAAACCACAATGACTCAATCCATATAAAACTCATTTAAAATGCCTCAGTTTTTCTCAAATCCTCTGTCAGGGATGCTGTCACTAATTAACAGGTAATTATAAATCCCTTCAGAACATTTGACAAGATGTCTAAGGTAAATATCAGGTAAAAAAAAGCATGCAGACACGGCAAGGAATTATGAAGAAGCCATGATTGATATAGCTTCAGTGTCAATCGTAACTAATCGGCCATACCGTATTATATACACTCCGACAAAGTTAAGCACCACCCTATATTTGTATCGATATATAAATAGAACTACTTCTCGCATTTTCCAAATTTCTTCTTCATGAGAGGTCACACCTCTAATAAGACCACTTTTTATTTGCAGAAGACATGGTCTTATAGGAGAGAGACAACTGAACGATTTGTCTAAGGTGGTACCATATACTACAGGGAGATAACTCTTTAAAATCAGTTGAACGTTTTGATCATATGATGTTTGTATGCAGATTTCAAGCATCTCGGTGATCAAAACCAGTGAGAAAAGCTGATATGTGGCTAGTGAAGATATAGCTCTGAGTCTGTTGGTTGGAATTTGTTAAAATTTTGATATTTGTTATAGTGGATATATTCAAACACACTGCCAAAAAAATAAGAAAATTAAAGGAGCAGATCAAATTTTACCTGAAGTGAATGGTACCACCTTAAGATTGTAGAAAAATACTCAAGACCTTACAGACATAAAATGTTTGAGTATGAGTGTCGTACGTATACTAAATAAATCATACATATATATAATCAGAACATTGTATATACCAGATATATATATATACAGTCAAACCTGTATTAAGAGGTCACCTTCGGGACAAACAAAAAAAGTGGCCTGATGAGACAGGTGACCTCTTAAAAGAGGTTCAATTCATAAGAAATTGTCTATGAGATGACAAGAAAAATATGACCTTTTAATACAGGTGACTGCTTAATAGAGGTGACCGCATGGGTAGGTTTGACTGTATCCACCTCTTAAAAGGCCATCCCTTCTGCATGGCAAAATTGGCGTTATAAAAGGGTGGCATCTTATGAAGGGGACAATTTAGTAATAATTTATAGACACTACAGATCTACCCCAACAACTAGAAGGAAATTTTAATGTTGTTGGATTTTGATTAAAAATATCAAGCTAATTATATATATATTTTTGTTATTAATTTCTGATTTCATGGTTGAATTAACCACAAAATAAATAACTTGAACAATAATGATTTCATAACAGTAATTGGTTTGACATTTACTGGGTAAAACCACTGGTCATTTTAAAGTAACAAGGTTCATGCTTTTCGCAGTATATGTGATGACGTACAGTACTGTTGAAACTAAACGTTACACATTCACCATCCCGGTGTTTGAATAAAGCACAGTTTTCATTGTATTCACACTCTCTAGCACACTCAATGATATTCCATTTCGACGAGGAATATTGTACTACACGGAATTCGTGCTCATGTCCATGTATTAGAATAAAGGACACATGCGTCGGTATTGACAGTTTATAATGAAGTAACTTTGGATAAAGTCCGTCGAAAATCTGATTTTGCTGGTTCAAACTTTGTTTGGGTATTGGTACACCAAAGCCATTTGGAGTACTTTCAGAGGCTGTTTCACGAAAATGTTCTTGTCGTTCGTGGTATTTCTTATCAGATTCAACAGAGGTTTGTCGATTTTTGTCTATATTTGCTGTTGCACTTTTAGTCGACGGTTTGTGCATACGATCTCTTTCAGGCAAGATATGCGAATCATAATTGGTTTCCGTAGGCAATTTAGTTTGTATGATGTCCATATTAATGTTATTTTCTGTGTGTCTCATTGCATGCTGTACAACAGTAGAGACTATGTCGTGTGTAGGGTATTTGATAGTATATGAGTTCTTTGCAATGTGTTTCTTATTTTGTTCTTTTACAATTGTTGTATCACTACCTGCATTTCTTGGTTTTTCAAATGTTTCCGTAACGACAAATATTAATTTCTGTTCCGTGTCTTTTGCAATATCATTATTTTCTGTTTCCTTTGATATAACGACATTTTCTAATACATTCGGAACAGCAGTGTGTTGTGCTTGTTTCGAAACAATAGTGTGCTTTACTACATTCGGAATAGAAGCATGTTGATGATTATTTTCTGAATAAAAGTCTGTTGGCTGTGTGAAATAATTAGTGTTGACATGTCTATTGATATTTGTAACATCCGTTGCCGTTTTAATTTTGGAAATTGCTGTCTTAATGCCAACAGTATTACTAGTAACTTCCGCAAGAGCAGACAATCCTGTTGTTGGTGAAGTATCCGTAACCATTACGCCAATGGGTTTTTCATATTCTTTTGTATTATCACTGGGTACAATCTCCACGGTAGTAGTATTTATATCTTCTCGAAAATCTGGTATAAACGGAACGATTTTGTCGGCTGAAATTCTTGTATTTGGTGAAGTGTACGTAACGTCACCGTTCATTGTTGTAAATTCCTTTACAAAAGGATCACCTGTAACTTCGGTTTTTGTTGGCACGTCTTTATCCTCTTGTGTGATAATATTATTATCTGATACCCCTTCTTCTTGTGGCATTGTATTTCCAACAAAGTGCTTTTTATAGTTCAAAGTAGTAACGATATTATTGACTGACACATCTGTATCTGTAAGGATGTCTGCACTGACAATCTTCTTAGTCTTATCAGTGGGCATAACTTTGTCGATTTTAGCTAAAAATCCTGTTCCTTGCAGTGTGTCTGTATACAAATTGCTCTTTGTACCTTTTTCGATTGTAGTGGCTTCCGTAACGAAAGCATTTTCTAAAAATTCAGACGCTGTATGAGTATTCGACTTGTGCCTTGTGTCTAGGTTACTGGCGAGAACATCTGTGACACTGACATTCGGAACATTATGACCCAGTTCTGTTGTTGTGTCAACGTTGCCTTTCCTAATTGAAACATCCGTAACGACAGTACTTTCTGCTTTTATAGCTGTTGTATCAATAAGAACATCCGCAACCATGGTTCTTGCTGTTAGACTTCCAATGCCTTCTGCTTTTGTATGTACTGTGCTTTTATCAATTGGAGCATCATTAGTGATATTATTTACTTTAAGACTTCCAGTACCTTCCATTATCATAGCTATTGTAGTCTTATCAATGGACACATCCGTAACGATAGTATTTTCTGCAAGACTTCTAGTAGTTTCTGTTTTTACAGCTACTGTGCTTTCATCAATGAGAACATCCGTAACGATAGTATTTTCTGTAAGCCTTCTAGTCTTTTCTGTTTTTACAGCTACTGTGCTTTCATCAATGGGAACATCCGTAACGATAGTATTTACTGTAAAGCTTCCAGTACCTTCCGTTATTGGAGCTACTGTACTTTGATCAATGGTAACACCTGTAACGATATTATTTGCTGTTAGACTTCCAGCACTGAATAAGTTCTTTGTATTTGTGTTATCTGCAGATACACCAGTACCAGTCCTTATTTTAGTAGACATATCCGTAACGATATAAGTATTTGTATTTTCATCATCGTTTGTCACATGATAATCCAGCGTTGGGTCTGACTGTCTCGTTCGTGTTAACGTCTCCATAACGGTCGATGCTATAGATTCTTTAACAATCGGTACATGCGTAACATAAATATTGTTGTCCATTTCTGTCTTAAATGGAGTTTCTGTTACAACGCTATTCTTTTTGAAGTCGGTAACATCTAAATATTCACTAATTCCAGAAAGTTTTGTACTAGCAAAGAATTTTTCATTTTCAATTTCAACTGGTTTTGCTGACATAGGGGCACTAGCTGAATAATAGGCATACTGGTTACTAGTTCCTACCATAGTAGTAGACTGCCTGTCAACGTCTGTGGTGACCAATACATTTCCATCAACCTTTACAGTTGTAATGTCTCCATTCCCTAAATTGAACAGAATGTGTAAAATAAAAATACTTTTTTAAAATATGAATAAATTGCTTATAAAAAATAGGGTAAAATTTGGAAACAAAATTACAGATATTTCATTTCATGAAAATAATTTGACTTCTGTTTCGTGTGAAAAATAAATTTTAGCTCGATGTGGGGAGGAGGGATTAGCTCACAGCCACGAGCCATTGTACTGCTATATTTTTCCACAATCTATTTTGAATACTAGTAATAGATAGTGAACGTACGTCAGATCCATCATGAAGATAAGAATAGTTTGAAGATACCAAACGGGCAATCAGAAGCCGTAGCTCGAAATATGACAAACATGAATTGCCTGTCCTATTTCGACCTACGGCTTCTGATTGCCCGTTTGTCTGTTCTATTTTGATATACGGCTTCTGATTGCCCGTTTGTCTCTTCTTTTTTGATATACGGCTTCTGATTGCCCGTTTGTCTGTCCTATTTCGATCTACGGCTTCCGATTGCCCGTTTGTCTGTCCTATTTCGATCTACGGCTTCTGATTGCCCATTTGGTATCTTCAAACTATTATTATCTTCATGATGGATCTGACGTACGTTCACTATATCATTGCAATGGCCAAAATAAAAGGGACACAAGAACAAAACAATATACAGAAAAGTAAAGATTGAGCAACACGAAGCGGTGTTGAAGTCAGGTGCTCCGGAAGGGTAGGCTGTTCCTGCTCCACTAGTGGCACCTGTCGTGTTACTCTTGTTACAACCAGTGATAAGTCATGAATGAGGATAGGACCAGATTGTGATATAGTCTTACCTGCACAAGAAGCTTCTTCTATTGGTATATCTGAAACAGTTATATAATTAATATTATTTTATGACTTTCTACTACATTTCTATTTTTTCGTAATATCTCAAATTTTCAAGGACACGCCACAATACCATGACATACCACTATATCATATGACATTCCACAATATATCATATATTTAGATTAAAATACAGGTGTTTTGTATATGCATTATCCATACATGTGATAGAGTTGCTATGCTACAACTGGAGATTTGCAAATTTTTGACTGGAGATTTGGTCTCATAACTGGAGATTTTTTATCGACGTTTTTATCCACGTATTTGATGCATGTTTTTATTGTTTACTGATGTTTACCTTTTGTTTGTTTCAGTATTGAACCAACTGCATCCCACTTCAATATGTATTGTTTACATTTCTGTCTTAAGTAGTGTTTCATATGATGAATGAAGGATAAATACTTTATTTATAATTTATTCATAATCATAAGGTTATAACAAAGCAATAACAATGAAGGCAGAATGTTCTGAACAATAAAGTCATAGATCACTAAAATTAAAAAGTCACAATTCATCACATGTAGTCACAGAATTTACCCTTAAAAAGTCACAGATATAATCATAGCAAGTGAGTCACAAATACTTTGATCGGCTTTGGTCCCAAACAAGCCATAACAACTCAATCCGAGATGAATTCATTGCATGTTTGATCGAAATAAGAAGTTTTCTCGGCATCAAAGGTTGATCGACTCGTGTTTGCACAACGGTTTATTTTGTCACTTTATAACTATTTTTAATTGCCGCTATCACACTTCTAATCATCTAAGCGTGTGCCACAAAACACACTTCCTTATACTCAATTAACTGTCAATCAGCGGATAATTGTTGTATAAGTATAATCATCAACACCTTAATTAATCACCATCATGTCACGATTTACCTGTAAAAGTGTCAAACACATCAATAACCGGATATCATTCTTATCTCTCGGTGTTTTTCGTCAATGCGGGAGTTCCAAATGGGGAATTTCCAGAAATATTGATCGCAAAATGTACATTGTAGGGCAAGATTTTTTTGTACTTGATTTTTTTCACGGGCGGAAGATTTTGAAAGTTGACGGGAGAGACGGAAGGGACCCTCAAAATCGGGAGAATAATGCTCCCGCCGGAAGGTTCACATGTATGATTATCAATGATTGTCCCAAGCCTGTATCATTTATACCCTATATCGTATACCCAAAAAAAAATCAAAATTTCAAATTTTAAAAAAAAATTCATAAAAATTTCAAAATTTCAAATAATTTCAAAATTTTCAAAATTTCTAAATTAAAAAAAATTCAAAATTTTCAAAATTTCAAATTCTCACAAAAAATCAGTGTTTTCATCAAATTTCAAATACATGTATTATCAAAGGCATGGTTGAAATATATGATATAATGAACATTACATGTCAAAATCTGTATCACATGCCGTGTCAACCCTCGACCTATATCACCCCTCGGGCCGGTGGCCCTTGGGGTGATATAGGGTTCTCGGGTTGATACGGCATGTGATACAGATTTTGACATGTAATATTCAGTATATATCACATGCCATGATTTTTTAATATCATATTATATGCCACACTATTTCTATCAATACTACCTCCCTTGCAACAATATTTCAATACCATATCACATGCCACAATATTTCAATACCATATTATATGCCACACTATTTCAATCAATACAGTCTTCCATGTAACAATATTTCAATACCATATAAGCATGCTGCAACATGTTTGTCAAGTGGCAAGTGACAATGTGGATGTCATCATCCATTCTTCGAAAAGTTACTTGTTCTTGCAGTGATAAATAGGTGACAGATTGATTACTTGGCGTTAAGAAACAATCACTCTTACTGTGGTGGTCGCAATAAAGGTTTTGGAAAGCCAAATTAAAGTACAAAACAGCGACGAACAGAAAACAACACAGAATGAACAAATCAACGATAATTTCTCCATATTTGAACCTACAAGAATATCATCAGACTTGATTATGAGTAACATGGCGAGTGTCTGACAAGAAACCTGTGTTTCAGAGAGAAAACAAACACTGAGGGGTCCATCAGACTTGATTATGAGTAACATGGCGAGTGTCTGACAAGAAACCTGTGTTTCAGAGAAAACAAACACTGAGGGGTCCATCAGACTTGATTATGAGTAACATGGCGAGTGTCTGACAAGAAACCTGTGTTTCAGAGAAAACAAACACTGAGGGGTCGCTAATCAGCAACTTTCATCTCATTTTGTATCGAGTACACCTCACAATTGGGATCGTATTTACAACTGTTGTTAATTTGTATGGTACAACACTGAATAATACATTTACTATACACTGTTATATATATACCTGAACAGCTTGGAATATGGCAATAATCCCACGTGTTTGCCAATCCGCCAATAAAACACCATGGTGAACCTTTTTGTCCATCAGGATCTCTGCAGAATGATTTAGCTGCAACTGTACCCTCAGGAAAGGAACTGTTATTAAATGTCTGTACCTCTCTATACTGCCAGGTAGCACAGTGTACACCTTTAGATGTACATGTTCTTTTCCCTCTGTAATACTGTGATTTCCCTTTAATGAAGCACTCTGTTTCTGTAATGAGAACCATCTTTAACATGAGTAACACGACGAGTGCCACACGTGGAGCAGGAAATGCTAACACTTCAGGAGCACCTGAGTTTATCTTCTAGTGGAGTTCCTGTTGCATATAGTCTATAATCTTTAGTCTTCTGTGGACTATTTGTATGTCTTTTTTTCAAATATGTTATTGTCACCTAATGAATGTAATAACCATGCATATGAATATTGATACATAAACGCAATTTAAATGTGGTCTTGTTTGCATTTTCATAATGTATACATTGCTTAATCAAGCCTAATGCTATTTTAGGCAGTTTCACTTTTCTCTCCAACCAATACAAAGGCATGAATGACCCAAATCGCATTAAAATACGAAAATGAACGGAACATAGCGTTGATTGCACAGTGTTAGCGCCACGGGGGGGGGGGGGGNNNNGGGGGGGTCGCTTCTGGTAATTTGAGGTACAGGGGTGTAGCTGGGAATTGGAAAACACCCCCCAGTAATATATTGACACATTAAAAAAATCCTACCCATTCATATATTCCTTACCTAAAATGTCGACCCATTCATATATTTTATTTACATGAAACCGAGATTGCTAATTATTAATTGTTTGTACAGACATGGTCCAGATAAGAGACATCCTGTAATATATTAATTTGACACTTGATTATTCAATTATCGGAGGATTAAATGTCAGATTCCTTGCAGGACATCGACTGCAGATCGTAGTGATCAGACATAGGAATTTATCTGTGTATTAATGTATTAAAGATAAGACCCATTCATATATTATTTGCTTACCAATTACCACCCATTGACATATCCTAATGGAAATTTTCCACCCCAGTCATATACTTGACAGCTCAAAAAACCCACCCAATCCAGCGGCACGTCTGTATATACAAGTATATAGGAAGTGACCCCCCCCCCGTGGTTAGCGCCAAGAACATTAAGTCTAGTGCGGACGACCTTCATCAGGTGACGCTCAAAATCGAAAGATTGGAAAGCCAAATAATTTAAAGTTTTGGGAGCAATAACACCAAAGGGGATAAACAGAATAACCAACATCGGCTAAGGTCACTTATGTCTGAGGGAGGCGAACCTTAGTTTTATTAATAACTACATTCCAGAAATGTGTCGTGCTCACTAAATTAGATATTTATAGCTTTTAATGACTTCATTTCATCACCAAAATCATCAAAATGGCAGCATATTTTTACAGACATCAGACAACGGTTACCACACCTACAACTAATCTTCATAGATACCTGCACACGAAAGATACGGAATACTCCATTTTCCATTCTTCTGACAAAATTCAACAGGACAGTAACCATTGACTGACTGAACATTTAGTTGAAGACTTGCGCATGAGTAAACTACATGACTTCCTTCCGTTGTATTAAATGGCTTCAGTGGCGCTAAATCTACACAAGCGTTATCAGCTTTAATCTCAAAATCCGGCATTCCACAGTCAACTGAAAATATAAAACGGTGGAACTCAAGTGAGCGTTAGGGTTATGGTGTTGAATGCCACTTTCAACAATATTTCAGTTACATCGTGGCGGTTAGTTTTATTGATGGGGGAAACCAGAGAAAACGACCGACCTGCTGCAAACTTTATCACATGATGATGTATCGAGTACACCTCGCTTGAGTGGGATTCGAACTCTAAGCGTTAGTGGTGACAGTCTACTGAAAATATAAAACGTTTGACCTCAAGTGAAGAGCGAGGGTATAACAAGAGTTTGACATAACCAAAGAGGTAATCAGAAACCGTATATTGCAGAAAGATAGAAAATGCAATGGCCGAAAGACACAGAATAAAAGGTTTAACAATGTACCATTATAACTTGTTAAAACATAAAATAAGAGTAATAACAAAATTACCGAACTCCAAACAATCTTCCAAAGGGAAAGTCAAAACTCATAAGTATATAAACAGACAAAATCAATCAACAACCGGAAAACTGTGAAAACCGTAATGACACCGACTTGGTACAGGCATTTCCAAAGAAATGGTGGGTTGAATCATTTCCAAAGAAATGGTGGGTTGAATCAGATTTTACGGCACCAAACCTTATATAATTATAGCTTATTTTAACATAAAAACGATCTTCGTTTCGTCTCTACAACCACTTGTTTATAGGAGGGATCATCAATGTCTTACTTACGTTATGTCTGTTTGTTTGCGTATAGTGGTGTCCAACACATATTATGTTATGCTTTTGTTTTGTTTGTCTTTTTTCCATTTTTCATTATTCCTTCGCACTATATTAAATATATGCATTTTATTTGATAAGCAACAAACCTCACATTGGTAAATATATTTGCATATTGAAACGTAAACAAATAACTATTAGAGAAGAAATAAATTTACAATATTTACAATAATATTCAGATATCTACAGATTTTTTATTCAAGAACTACAAAAGCAGCAATCATTTAACCTCGTTTTTATCCGGTGGTCATGGATTCGCATTAATATATACATGTATTAGTTTGTCAATTTACAGTATATACATGTATAGTGAATCAAATAACTGCATTTACAGTCAAAACAATCTTAAATATATGTAATACTGCACCTTTCTTGACAGCTTTATTATCTGAAAAGAATGCACAAATTTAAGGATGTTGATTAAATTCAGTCGATGGGGCCTTATTTATGTTAGTATCTACCTTACCTAGTTTAGAGAAACGTTACATATGACCTTAGTAAAGTTTCCATTTCTAGTGCGTTTAAAACAGATGCTACTTCCGATGGAAGCGTACCCGGTGACTCCCCCTCCCAAAGGTAAATAATAAAAATGAAAACTCAGTGGATCTGCCGTTTTTTTTTTATTTGTTAATTTTTTTTCCCGTTTGTTAGTTTATTTTCTTGTTTGATCAGACAACGCTATTTTGTTTCTAATCATGTACATTCTGCATTCTCTGAATCTCAGAAGCTTACGGAGAAGAGGAGTCGCCGTCTACGGGTATTGCCTTAGACTCGCTGAGGATCAACTCGTCGTCTATTAATAAATGCGTGTCTCCTAACAAAATGTACTGAATCATCGCCTGGCTTAGCTCTTAAACGTGTTATCTTTACCCATCCGTGGACATTTTGTGAACCATTATATTTCTTTTCGTCGTTTTTCTTTTTGTCATCCTATTGTCTGTCCTCCGACATAAGAGCTTTCGATTACCTCTTTGGTATCCTGCTAGTTATAGCAAACTGAACAACAAGGGCAACGCAAAGCGTGGCGTATCCCCTCGCCTAAAAATTTGACAAGGTGACCTTGACCTTAGACCTATGACCTTGAAAATCAATAGGGTTCCAGATTCTCTTACGGACTAAGTATGTACCAAGTTTGAACAAAATCTATTGAAGGATGTTGATTCTAGAGTGTTCACAAGGATGTTACGGAAGGACGGACGGTAGCGTTACTATATCCCTTCGCAACTTCGTTGGCGAGGGGATAATGAGCCACTGATCTTAAGTTTGAAGATACCAAAGTGGGTAATCAGAAGCTGTCAATCAAAGAGGGACATACATTACAATGACCAGAAGATAAAGGGCAAGATGACAAACTGCTATGATTTACAATGCATTACACCGAATACTAAAGATTGAGCAACAAGAATCCAACAAAAAACCAAGGATGAACTCAGTTACTCCGTAAAAACCAAGGATGAACTCAGTTACTCCGTAAAAACCAAGGATGAACTCAGTTACCCCGGAAAAGTTGGCAGTTCCTACTCCACTAATCGGACTTTGGAAAGCTTAGGAATTGGAGTAGTATGTGGTCGCGAATTTACGTCAGTCGCGCCGTAAAATCTGATTCAACCCACCATTTCTTTGGAAATGCCTGTACCAAGTCAGGATCATTACGATTTTCCCAGTTTTCCGGTTATTGGCTGATTTTGTTTGTTTTTACACTTATGAGTTTTGCCTTTCCCTTTGGAAAATTGTTCGGAGTTCGGTAATTTTGTTATTTCCCTTATGCTTAATGTCAGAATACAACGCATGTAGTCACGCCCAAAATATTAATCAGATGAGTGTAGCTATGACGAAAACACCCACAGAGTTTGAGAAGTTGCATACAGAAGTTATGGTTATGGTGTTTAACGCCACTTTCAACAACATTTCAGTTATTTCGGGACAGTCAGTTTTAATGGTGGAGGAAATTTGATTACTCGGAGAAATCCACTGACCTGCCGCAAGTCACTGACAAATTTTATTACATAATGTTGTATCAAGTACACCTCATCATGAGCGGGATTCAAACTCACAACTTTAGTAGTGATAGGCACTGATTGCACAGGTAATTGTTAATCCAATTACCTCATGATCACGACCACGACGGACCTCTGTTGGCTGGTCATTTGGTAAACATCAGTATGTATTGCGGACTAATGGTTATTCTTTGAGACTAGTGCCATGCCTGTTATCTCCTCCCTTACCTTTTATGACACACTTGGTGTTGTTAAATAGTCGTTGTAGGTCAGTCGCCACGGTCTGTATCTCTTAAGTAGCGTATGTGCAGTGTACATATTATTGAAAAAGTTCATAAATTTAACTTGATGCATTGGGTAAAAATTCATATCAAATGTCATCTTTCAGTTAAAACAATGGCATGGAAAACATGTATAGATCTTACCTGTTTTGGAACATGAATTCTTAACTAATGGTAAGTCTGAAAAACAAATATAGTTATCTTTTGACTTTTTCCTTCAAACGATATTTGATACACTCTCAACATTGAGGTACACCATAAAGTATAAAATTTACATTTATGTACACCATAAAATATTTCCTTCACATACAGGTACCCCATAATGTATAACCTTCACATTAAAATTTTAGCTACAACATAAAGAATAACCTTCACATTTAGCTACATCATACATAATAACCTTCACATTTATCTCCACTATAAAGAATCACCTTCACATTATAGCTACGCCATAATGCATAGCCTTCACGTTTAGCTACACAGTAAAATCTAACCTTCACAGGTAGCTCCACAATAAAGAATAACCTTCATATTTAGCTAACCATAAATAATAACCTTCCTATTTAGCTACACCATAAAGTATAACCTTCACATTTATTGATACAACATAAAGAAAAACCTTCACATTTAGCTACACCATAAAGAATTACTTTCATGTTTAGCTACACTGTATATAAAGAATAACCTTTCCTATTAGGTATTCAATAAAGTATAACATTCACGTTTAGCTAATACATAAATATTACCTGCACATTTCGGTATATCACAGTATTCCCATGTAATGTTGGAATCTTGAGTAAAACACCATGGGTTTCCATGGATATTACTGGGATCTCTGCAATACGCAGCCGCAGCAGTAACTGATTTCTCAGGAAACATGGCGCCATTGGTAAAGTTGTGCTTGTGAGGATTTTGACTTGACCATCGCTGACATGCAATACCGGATGTAGTACACATTCGTTGTCCTGCGTAATAATTAGCTGGACCCACGCACTCTGATTCTGGAGAATAAGAAAACAAAGAACATGTATTAGTCATGCTTAAACCCGCCACTTTCTATTGAAGTGCCTGCACCAAGCATGGAATGTAAGCGGTCGTATACTTATGTGTGCTAGTGTATCGATTTTGCCTCTTTCTGTGATATTTCTATTGAATTTTTAAACTGTTCTCACATTGTGGCATGTTATGTTTTTAATTTTGTCAATTAATTAATTCATTACAAGTTATATATATATACCATGGATCTTACGAATTAACTTATTTAAACCAACGAATCCGAAAGCTGAGTTGGTTTAAATAAGTTCATGCATGAGTAAGATCCATGGTACATGTATATGGTTTGTAACAGAAAACAATATTGGGTGCTTTCTTCGAGGTCCGCAAAATCATGGAATAACATCAAGATCTTCATGTTAGACCATATGGTTTGTGCAAAATCATGGAATAACATCAAGATCTTCATGTTAGACCATGGTTTGTGCAAAATCATGGAATAACATCAAGATCTTCATGTTAAACCATGGTTTGTAAAAGTTCACTATTTTTAAGTTGATTACTGCATAAAAACATCAACGGAAAAATGCGTATTTATGTTACAGTGTAAATTTAAATCATTAAAACAACGTTTATACACTTTACAGGTGATGGTCAATAAAAACGTAGATATCTAATTTAGTGCACACGATGCTTTTTGGAATACGTCATCAGGTACGCTCAAAATGGAAAGATTGGAAAACCAAAAAAAAAAAAATTACACATTTTGGGAGCAATAAATTAAAGGGCCTAAAACAGAGGATAGCCAAAATCAACAATTCAACAAATGTCCCAAAAACAAAATAAAAACAAACAACTACAATGTACCTCATATTTTTGAACTGGAGAGAGACCACAAAATACAAAAATAGAAATTCATGTCCTGGCTTGAAATAGACACAAAAGGTCACGGGTTAAGCTTGATGATCAGATCATTGAGTAAAATGAGAGGATGAAAGTTATTTGGAGATACCAAAGGGGAGGTAATCAGAAGCTGTAAATCGAAAAACAAACAATAAAAAGCCGGCAACGCAAAGCGTGGAGTATCCCCTCGCCTAAAAATTTGACCTTTGACCTATGACCTTAAAAATCAATAGGGTTCCAGATTCTCTTAAGGACTAAGCATGTACCAAGTTTGGTCAAAATCCATGGAATGATGTTGATTCTAGAGTTTTCACAAGGATGTTAAGGAAGGACGGACGGTAGCATTACTATATAAAAAGGTCAAAAGACAAAAGACAAAAAGAAATTGGTCCACAAAATACTACACAGAAAACTGAAGATTGGGCAACATTTGGAGAAAGAAAGGTTTGAAGATAAATAAAGGGGTAAGCAGAAGTTGTAAATCGAATAAAATTTGAATTTGAATTTTTGGTATTTAATGCCACTTTCAGCAATATTTCAGCTATATCATGGCGACCAGTTTTAGTGGTGGAGGAAGCCGGAGTACTCAGAGAAAACCACTGACCCTGGGCAAGCAACTGGTAAAATTTATCACTTGCGGCTACGAGTCGAGTGCACCCCTTTTTGTAATTTACAAAGTTGGGCGCGAACCCACGCCTTATTGGTAATAGGCTTGTATGAGATTTTAGATGCAACGACCTAACTCATTGAGCCACCCGGGTCCCCTGCAAATCGAAGGAAAGAATGCAATTGCCAAAAGAAAAATGACAAATAGACAAATTATGGTCGACAAAAGACTACACAGAAACAAAAGATAAGTAACATGGGGATAACTTAAGGTTTGAAGATAACAAAGGGGTAATCAGATTCCGTAAGTCGAAGGACAGAATACAATGGTAAAAGGAAAAAGGGGAGCAGGACAATAGCACCCGGGCAATAGTCCCCGGACAATAGCCCCCACACGTTTATAAATCGAAAACAACACTACACTGAAAACTAAAGATTGGGCAACACGAATTCCACTAAATAATTGTATCTGCACATCATGAGTGCAATGTCACTGACGTTAATATGGCGTTATATTCATGATAATAGGTTCTGTATCTGCACAGCAGGAGTGCAATGTCATTTACGTTAATATTTAGATTGGCCCTTGGGGTGATATAGGGTTCTCTGGTTGATACCACATGTACACGAAGACAGGACCCCCTTTTTGTACCCCTCCCCCTTATGTGACCTCATTTGCATATACATGTATATGATTTTTTGCACAAATATTAATTATTTAGACTATATGTATACCAACATAATACATAATCACTGATTTAATGCATATTCACAATCCTTGTGTAAACCTGACTAATAAGCGAACCGCATATAGTCTAAATGATTAATATTTGTGCAAAAAATCATATATATGCAAATGAGGTCACATAAGGGAGATGGGTACAAAAAGGGGGGTCCTGTCTTCGTGTACCTGTGGTTGATATGGCATGCGATACAGATTTTGACATGTAATATTCAGTATATATTCATGATAATATGTTCTGTATATGCACAGCAGGAGTGCAATGTCATATATTCATGATAATATGTTCTGTAATAGGTTCAGACTTACTAGCACATGACAAGCTAGGGATACTCCACGTCATGTTATCCTGACATATCTGTACCGGACAGTAATCGATTGTCGCTTCCGGGGACGTATCTGTTCTACTAGAACATCGGTATCGAATGATCGACCCGGGTGTGGTGTTATAACGTGGTATAGGCATAACAGAGAGGCACTCGTCAGCAGCCTGAATAGACATCTTAGACTGACCACATCCTGTTCCAAAAAGAATAATAACATTTAAAAGTCATGTCGTATCCAGTATGTATCATATTTGTATCCAATACGTATCATATTCATCAGTATTCCATACTTATCGTACACGTATTCAATAGATCCGTCGTTGTGGTGATCGTATTATATTTGGATTTATAACTTCCTATGCAATCAGTGCCAATCAACACCGACGTTAAGAGGTCGAATCCCACTCAGGTGTGGTGTGCTCGATACAACATTATGGGATAAAGTTTGTCAGTGACTTGCGACAGGTCGGTGATTTTCTGTGGGTGCTCCGTTTTGCTCCACCAATAAAATTGACGGCCACAAAATAACTGAAATATTGTTGAAAGTGGCGTTAAACACCATAACCTCCTAACTCATAATTGGCATCAAATACGTATCGTATCTATATCTAATACATATCGCATCCGTATACAATATGTATCATATTCGTATCCAATAAAATCTAAAAATTTAAAGCATGATTCGGTGATTAGGACACGCCCAAGATATTCGTCAGCTATTAACATGTAACTTATCAGAGAATAACGAATAAGTAAAGTTAGGAATTTAATTAAGGAAATATAAAATACATAATTTAGAATACTATGTTGTTCCTCATTCATGACTTATCAGCGGGATTGTAACTAGATTAACACAACGGGTGCCACTGGTGGAGCAGAAACTGCTAAGCCCGTCCGGAGCACCCGAGTTCACCTCCGATTTTAAGTGTGCTTCGTGTTACTCGATCTCTAGTTTTATGTGTATGTTTTGTAGATCGTTGTTTGTCCTTTTGTCCTTTTTGCCATTGTGCTGTCTGTTCTTCTTCGATTTACGGATTCTGATTACCCCTTTGGTATCTTCAAACTCTTCTTAAATTAATCTGCAAATAAATAATTCTGTAGAACAAAAATAATGCATTAATATAAAGTGTATCTACACCACAATGACAATAGGATCGTATACATGATACCTCCTTGCTCTGCCACAATGTAGTTTTATATAATATATCTGCATTACATAGATAAACCATTTTCTTTACATATTTGTACATACCATTAGTCGCTGGTAAAACAAACTGTGAACATCTGACTACAATAAAACACAATATAAGGTAAATAGTAGGCAATTTTTTTTTAAAGCTATTTCATTATTAATTGTATAATTGTCATTATATTAATAGAATATCATCTAGTTAAAACATTGCGTGGAGAATTTATTGGGAAAATATATTTAAGAAATAATTAATGGAAGCCATATGTATATATTGTTTTTACCACAGGTAGGCCCTTCATGTCACGATGTTTTACCCCGAGCGTTAGCGAGGGGTAAAAAGCTGACATAAAGGGCCTACCCGTGATAAAAACAATATATACATATGGCTTCCATGAATTATTTCGATTCTAATATGAAAAAATTGGTAAAATATCGTTATAAATTGTCGATGACGTCATAAATTACAATGGGTGTAGGTATATATTTTTTAACCACGGGTTTGGACTCAAAGCGTTTGAAGGACGCCATATTAGAATAATTGTTATACATCATGTAGAAGAAGAGGTCGGTTTAGTTTAAACATATTTTTTTATTTGCTAAATATAATAAATAGGGATCGGACACAAGTTTTATCAACTTATGAAGTATTCTCCCGAATACAGTTATGTACAATATGTAGTAGCATGCGTAATGAAATGATATAATATGTATATATAATATATGCATATAGATAAATTAACACAGAATGATTACATGTATATACAAAAACATAGGTAGAGACAATATACGAAAGAATAAAAAAAAAAACAACAAACAATAAATACTTTTGGAGATGCGTGTTGGTTCTTTAGATCATTTAGACAATTGTAAAGGTCGGTTTAGTTCAACAAGTGTAATACGACGGGTGCCATTGGTGGAGCACCTGAATTCACCAATGTTTCTTTTGTTTTCTGTTTCATTAGTGTGTTATCGATCATTGTGGGGACCCGGGTGGCTAAATGAGTTAGGTCAGTGGATCTAACAACTCATACAAGCCTATCACCAATACGGCGTGGGTTCGCGCCCAGCTTTGTAAATTACAAAAAGGGTGCACTCGACTCGCAGCCGCAAGTGATAATGTTTACCAGTTGCTTGTCCATGGTCAGTGGTTCTCTCCGGGTACTCCGACTTCCTCCATCACTAAAACTGGTCGCCATGATATAGCTGACATATTCTTGAAAGTGGTGTTAAACACCAAAAATAAAAATAAAAATCATAGATCATTTTTTTTCTTTTCTAACTTTGGCTATTGTATTTTAAAAAATATTATATGTATTGTAATTTTAAATATTTCTCCAAAATATAAATATACGAAAGTTAATCTTCATTATGTGAAACATATACATACCAGTTACAGCGGATATGTAAATCGTAGCATATAAGTATACTAACAACTGCATCTACAATAATAAAAAAAAAAATAAGGGTTTGTATTGTGATTATTTTCTAAAAATCATAAAAACCGGGGAATTCCCAGAATATATAATCACGCTTCAGTCTCTCGTAAGAATCCATAAAAAACTATAAAATTATGACCTAGTGTCCTGTACAGGAAATCACAATATATATAATTATGACAGTTTCTACGCTTTGAACAGCATTAGTGTAAAAGGGCATTTGACGTTTGACGACAAAGGTCATCAGTGGCGTAGCTAGACCTGTAATGATGTGGAAGCACAAAATTGGGGAGGTCCCCAGTGGGTCCAGGGCAAAGCCCTGGTAGGGGGTCCAGGGGGCGAAGCCCCCCGGAAGCTCTGAGATTTTAGGAAATAGGCACTGAATTTGAAATAACAAAGTTGGTTGGATTTTGTTGGTAAGTTCAAAAGTTTTGCTTCAAACTAAAAAAAAAAACGTGTCATATTTTCATGTTACGAAGAGAATATATAGCCGGTCGAAAGTACAAATGCAATCAAAGTCGAGCTTGGACCTAAATCGCCATCAAATATGATGAAAATATAAAGTGCACAAATTCGATATGTGTGCAGTAATTGTGCAAAGTTTGAATAATGAGGAATGAGAATTATTGGAGTTTAAGATTACACAAATTATGTAACCGTAAGTGTTGTGAACGGACGAACAGACGGAGCGGGAAGACCACTAGACTTGTTGCTGTTGCGGACGGACGAACGGACAGACGGACGGACGGAATGGAGCGGTTCCTAGACCTGCTATCGCCGTTGGCGACGCAGGTAATTATTTCTACAATCCATGTCGTCATTCTAACAAATAATCCATGACGTTGTAATGTTTACAGAGTATACTGATATCTATTTGTTTTTGACGAAATCTACGTTATATTTTG
>MJUT01021297.1:510708-555899 GCA_002080005.1 Gigantidas platifrons | reverse complement strand
TTTTTTTTTTTTTTTTTTTTTTTTTGGATCAAAATGATGTGGAAGCACGTGCTTCCGTGCCTCTGCGTAGCTACGCCACTGGCCATTTCCACCCTAAACGGAGCGTTCCAAATATTAAGGCAAACCAAAAAAGTTATTAGTTTATAGTTTAGACGATTCTGTCACTATTTCCATTTAACATACACTTAGATCTCCCCCGTAGCAAATTATTTCCGTTACTATACATATATAGTATGAACAAAAAACGTTATGTTCAACACTGCCACATTTTTGTCTGTCTTAAATAAGGGTAAGAACAAAATTACCGAACTCCGAACAATCTTCCAAAGGGAAAGTAAAAACTCATAAATATATAAACAGACACAATCAGTCAACAGCCGGAAAACTGTGAAAACCGTAATGACTCTGACTTGGTACAGGAATTTCCAAAGAAATGGTGGGTTGAATAAGATTTTACGGCGCCAAACCTCCCGCTTTCATTACGGTTCAAAGGTTCCGGCTGTCAGCATTTATAACAATACTGGAACAAAATAGGTAAAATAGTAGTCAACGCAGTACTAAATTCAGTGAGGAGGGTGGAACATCTATCGTGAACCATCTCCATCAACAACCACGAGTCCTCTGAAGTATTTTAACTACGAAAAATTTTAACCTTGATTTCCATCGGTTTCTGTCCTTGTAATTTCTGAATTTAAAAGTTTGGGGTTTGACAGAGAAGTAGATTAAATTGTATAATGCATTGTCGGTGTTGCATAAATTGGCGATCAAATGGGTTTATTTATTTATTTATTTATTTATTTATTTATTTATTTATTTATTTATTTATTTATTTAATGATATATACACTTAAAACCTCGTATAAATGTTTTACCGAAATGAATTACCACAGTGTGGGAACGGAAGTGTATAGGAAATAAACAACTTCGGTATTTGTGTTGGTGTATAGCGACGATCCATTGCTTGCTGGACATGTAACGTTTGAAATACGGCAAGTTTTTTCAAATTCATTTTAATTTGGAAAGATTATTGACGAATATAGCGCTATATTTGTGTTCTTAGTTTCTTTATAATCATTTCAACAAGATCTGAGATGTTACTTTAACCGTGTGTAAAAGATTCAGCTGCAGATCACTAAAGCTGTCGCATTTTAATATCAAAAGATGATTTTAAACATGCATTATTATAGTCCATAAAGTAAAGTTTAACTAGACAATGCGACTATTATATACACAAATATCACTGTTATACATTTAAAATATTGCCAAAACACTATAAATCGACAATTTAATTCAACAATGGAAAACAATTTTGCACGAGCAACTTTGTTCAATAAGAGACTTGTTTCTCACCCCTTGGATAAAGTAGTCCTTTAATTTAGGTGAAAAAGATTTTTCTATCTTACCCCTGCCCCAGGGTAAGACAAAGCTACACGCCGTTTTTCCCGCAAAATTGCTTTCCATTGTTGAATTAAATTGTCGATTTATAGTGTTTTGGCAATATTTTAAATGTATTTCAAAATAAAATACAATGTATTTTATAAATATATTATAAATGCTACTACAACAGCGATAAATGTCGGTAAACAATGGATTTGGATGACTAAAAATATGAATCCTTCGGAGGATTTAACGTTTTCACAATTTTGTGAAAGAATCGAAAGTGACAATAAAAATTTGTGCATAACACACAGAAAATTAAAACAATTGATTTTGATGATTGTATATATTGTAACTTAACAACTTGTTACACGAGTAAGAGTGTTAAAGTTAGTCATGGTTGCTGAATGGTCGTTGTCGCTGTGACCACTACCCTATTAGCTTCGACAGTCTGTTCGAGGTGATGATTGGAATTTAGGCAATGTGTGATAAAGTTTGTCACTTGCTTACAGCTTCCTCCTTCTAATCCGTCAATAAAACGGATCGTCATGAAACTATCTGCAATGAGAAATGCATTTTCATGTAAGTTCTAGCATATATTGTAACTTAACAATTTTACCCTTAAACTGACTGCACTGACAGTAATGAGTGTTAATTTAAATTTTTGTGTTTAACGCCACTTTCAGCAATATTTCAGCCATATCATGGCGACCACTTGTAGTGATGGAGGAAGGCGGAGAGAATCATCGACCCTGGACAAGCAACTGGTAAACTTTATCACTTGCGAGTCGAGTGCACCCTTTTTGTAATTTACAAAGCCAGGCGCGAACCTACGCCGTATTGGTAATAGGCTTGTATGAGTTGTTAGATCCAACGACCTAACTCATAGAGCCATCCGGGCCCCTTATAAGTTAATAAAAGTACAAACCTGTTGATGCAAAACAAGCAAAGATGGAACGAGTATGTAAAGGGGAAAGAAACGTATTATTTTGTAGACACCAGGGTAGGTAATAGTTATTACAAACCTATCAGGACTTTGATTTATTATTCAAAATATAATAAACTATGAATTATACACTAGAACAAGTTTTTTGGCTATTGCCTAAGTAACGGCATATTTTTTCTTGACAAACACCCCAGTTTTTCCCCAAAGATAATGATTTTATCCTCTCGATCTTCAAAGTACTGATTGCTAAACATTTGAACGCTTCAGATACACTTAACTATGAAATTTTATTGAAAGAGAAAATCAAGCGACTATACACTGCATTTACAAGCGACTATCCACTACATATCTGATTGCCAACAAGCACCTATACACTGCAATTCTTGCATCACTATCTTTGACCCAAACTTTCTCCGCATTGATACAACTTACAAAAATCTGTCTTTGCATGTCAAAAGTATATATGAAAGGCTCTTAAAAAACGTATATTTCAATATCATAACATTTTCGAATATTTTGTAAAAAGCTGTCAAACAAGACAGGCACTCAAACCTCTACTGATCGGTGGTATTTTTTTGACATTTTATCTTGCATTTGCAGCATTATTGCAGTGTTTCATGCATCAAATATACACATGGACCTTCGTAAGGCAAATTAAAACTTTGGTTGCTTTGTATAAGCTAAAACCATTACAAAATCTTATCTGAGGTAATATTTTTACAGTCCTGCAAGCGATGGATCGTCGCTATACACCATCACAAATATCGAAGTTGTTTATTTACTATACACTTCCGTTCAACGGAACGGAATTTAACAATATTTCGGTCTTCAAGCAATCTAATTGAGATGTTTGTTGTTTTTACTTTCTTTCTTGTCTTCTTTGGCAATCAATCTTTATTCTCATAAACCATCGTAATTCATTGGTATAGAGATACAATATATACAGAAGAAAATTGGCGAAAACACTTTTTTAAAAGATAGAACAAGCATCTTATTTCAATTAGATTGGTCTCATTTTTGTCTGATTTTTTTCCCCAAATGGAATGACCATCTTTAAGGAGAGTATTGCGATTTTAGTGAAGATTAGAGGTGTAATATAGCAAAGTCTGAAAATCTAAATATTATTTTCCAAATACAGACTAGGGGGAAAAGATGAGAAGTACTATACCTTTTTGGTTGCTCCGATCCCCTTCTTGTTGCCGACTGTTATAAAGTGTCATTTATCATTGTAAAATAAAACGTGTTTAATTACATCAAGTAATAATTAATCAATAAACATGTAATAGGTTTTATCAATAAGCAAAGCTTACGGCTCAAGATTCTTTATTCTCACAAACCAAGAGAAAATTACAATGGTACATATATATATATAGTGCTGGCTATTCTCACGTTAATGATTATAACATTGCATCTTGATTGAAAATCAAACATCATCAAATGTAATTTAAAAAGAAAGTTTGTATTTTATTGAGATTAAAAGGTGTTAGAAAGCAATTAAATAACACTTAATCTCTTATTGTTAACGTCATGATGTGGTATGATTAGATAATTAAGATGTTTATTTAGAAACATGTACATTGTTTTACTTTCAACCGAAGGCAAACATAATTTCTTATTTTCGTAGCGTGTTTTACCAGTTAGTTCAAATTTTCGGAATATTTTTAATTGGTTAATTTTCTGCGTGAGAATTCCCGCCAAATTCCTTTCGGAAGTGATAAAAGACGGAAATCAATAGCTAAAATATTTTTTTTATAAACTTTTTGGTCAATGGAGAAACAGATGCTACTTCCGCTACCAGTGGAATTCAACATTCCCCCACTCTAAATCACCCCAGTTTTCTAACTTTTTATTTACACATTTACTAAAAATATGGATACCGTGAGAATGCTTGAAAAATAGTGTAAGTCTATGCCATAAGCGTTAATTTTTCCCTCGATAATTAAAGTTTCAAATTGTAAAATTCTCGCTAAAGCTCAAACTTTTAAATTTGTAGAGTAATCAACCACTGGTAGCAGAAGGAGAATTTATATTTAATATAATGTACGTATCACATGAAATAACACTGGGAGTAATAAAACATCAAATATTCAAATTAATTCCTTGATTTAATAAATGTGATTTCTTAAATACTTGAATTATTTTATTAATTTAAATGTAGAGATTTAGAGATTTAGAATTGGCATAATGTTGAATATTTATACCGATGCAAGCCCAAAACAAGATAATGCAATTAATTGCACATGTCTAGACGAACATGTTTGTTTTTGTAATTTCATGCATATATCAAGTTCCCTAAAATGTACATATCAAGCTGATAACTTGTCAGGAATGTCTTTAGGCAACCACTGAATTATTGACACAAAAACATACTCTGTCATGGACAACAAGCTATCGCTAGGTCTAAAATGACAATTCTGAACGATAGGAAATGAAAGATATAGGGTTAGGGTGTTTAACGCCACTTTCAACAATATTTCAGTTATATCGTAGCGGTCAGTTTTATTGGTGGAGGAAACCGAAGTGTCCGAAGAAAAACACCTCGTCTGAGCGGGATTCGAACTCACAACGTTAGAGGTGATATGCATTGATTGCATAGGTAGTTGTAAATCCAACTACCATACGATCACGACCACGACGCCCCCTCTGATATAAGACCAAAATAAATGTACCAATTCATGGAGATTTAATTGGCAGTACAATTCCCAATTCCCTGCAATTCTTATCAGAAGGCGTATATTATGTCCAGGGCCAGATTATGGCATTCGTAGGAACTATTTAGGGGCGGATCCAGGATTTCAAGTTGGGGGGGGGGGGGGGGGGTGAGCACTTAAACAAATCAATCTTTTTGGGGTATTTCGTGTGAAAAATCAAGATTTTATGCCTTCCAATTTAAGGGGAGCGCACCCGGCTAGGGGGCGCGCGCTGGGTGCGCCCCCCCCCCATGGATCCGCCCCTGATATTTTGTCATTTTTGTGCACCAGACAAAACGCTTCTTTTCTGGTAGTTATTTATTTTCGTAGACCCTAGGTACAGTAACTAGTGGATAATTCGACACGTATATGTTTGAACTGGTTGGGATATGTTTTAACTCATGGAAAAGTGTGAAAACATAACAATTAGATTATTAAAAATTAAAGTTCACAAGTGTTAAGTGTTCTTTTTGCATTGGCTTACGTACTTATAGATTTAGTATGATTACTTCAATTTTCACGATGTTTAAATGACGAAGTCCTCAAAGAGATATATTATCTGGGAGTATTAATGTTTTTTGTTTTGTTTTTGGTGTTTTAAAGCCGCCGAGTTTCAACAATTTCAGCTATATCATGGCGACCAGTTTTAATTGTGTAGGTATACGGAGCACCCGGAGATTAGATTAAACATATTTTATTGCTAAATATTTTAACAATTGGATTGGACACAAATTATACCAATTTACAAGGGTCATCTCCACATAATAAATAATTACAATAGTACATGCGTCAGCAATAGTAAATTACAATATACATATACAACATTATAAATAAATTCTTTGAAAAATGAAGAAAATGGAGATACAACCAAAAAAAATACAAAACAAAAAGCATGAAATTATATAATATAAGCATGTTTTACCTTACTTGTATCTGAGATGGAATTGATAGATTGATTTAAAAAAAAATACATATTGGAGGGGGGAGGGGGTTGTGATCATAAATGGGTAAAACGTTGTGTTCGTTTGATGTAAAGTTGTACAGATTTGAAAATTTGTAGATTTTGCATCTCAGTTAAGGTGTCATCGCCAAAAAGTAGGACTTCAATTTTTAGTTCATGAAGAAAAACTAGTCTTAATTTCAATTCTTCTCTTGCTTCGTTGTAAAGACAACATTCTAATATAAAATGAATTGCATCTTCAAATGCACTACCACATATACAGCCTGGATCATTAGCCAAATGCACACGAAACAGATCAGCATTCAAGCTACTGAATCTATGTCTCAGTCTAGTGTGAATTATATTTAATATTCTACATCCAGTATTGTAAAATTTGGGGGATTTTATTGTTTGATTTTTAGTTGCTTGTTTGAATCTATTTAGAGTAGGGGCATTTCTTAATTGTGGACTTAATTTATTCCATGATTTAATAGTAGAAGGGAAAAAGGAGTTTGCGAATAATTGTAATCTAGTGAAGGGATTTCTAAATTCGGTTTGGTTGCGCAAATTTAATTCATTTTCCTCTCGTATAAAAGGCAGTAAACAGTCATGTAAATATAATGGACTATCATTATTACGTATTTTGTAAAACAAGTTTAATTTTCTACTATGTCTACGAGAATGGAGGGGTTCCCACCCAGTTTCAAAATATAGGGATTCTATGCTTGCAAATTTTGGCAACCCAGTAACAATTCTAGCAGCTTCGTGTTGTATTTGTTCAATTTTATTTAAATCCAAAATAGTACAACCATCCCACAGTTCACACGCATACTCTAATAATGTCCTTATGATGATAAGTAAAATATATTTTTTCGAGATTTTCCCTGTTAAGTTTAATTTTGAATTTACGTAGCATAGACAGTTGACCAGATGTGCTTTTTAATATATTTTGAATGTGACAATGCCATTTGCAATTCGATGAAAACGTAACACCCAAATGTTTATGATTTTCTACAAATTCAACATCCTCATTATTGAAAAGTATTTGAGGTTTAATATTTCCCTGATTTGTTGAGAATAGCATACATTTAGTTTTTTGGGGATTAAAATCCACTAACCATTTTGTTGACCAATTGTAAATTTTTATCATATTTGAATTTAATCTTTGTTCAATTTCATTTATATTAGAAGATGAATACGATAGTGATGTATCATCAGCAAACAATCGTGAAAGACTTTGAATATCTTCAGTGATATCATTGATATATAATATGAATAGTAAAGGGCCTAACACCCGGAGATAACCACTGACCGTGAGCAACCAACTCATAAACTTTATCACGTGCGACTGCGAGTCGAGTGCACCCTTTTTGTAATTTACAAAGCTGGGCGCGAACCCACGTCGTATTGGTGATAGGCTTGTATGAGTTGTTAGATCCAGCGACCTAACTCATTGAGCCACCCGGCCCCCTATTATTAATGTTTTAACAATGTTTAAACTCATTTAATCAATAGAATGACAGGGGCTTGAGAAATCTTTTCCTATGTGTATGGAACAAATATTGTTGGGAAGAATATATCTTTTTTCCCTTACCAGTTTAACCCCCGCCACTTTTTGTGCCTGTCCCAAGCCAGGGCCTGGATTTCTAACGTCATATCGTGGTCTTATTTTCAATAATTTGAGGTGAGACGAGGTTGATTTTGTTGATATTGGTAGAATTGTTGCATTACTATCATCATTCACTGTTTATTTATTTTATTTTTTTCATTACATGTATTTACCATACACATAATATTTGTTTTTAATCTCATAAGCTCTTGTGAACAGAGAAATATAACGCAAACTATATCCTATAATTGTTTTTGTTATTTTATTATGGCATTCTTCTTTCATGTACTATCTAACAATATTTGTCAACCTTAAAGTTCAATGACTGTGAGCTTTCTTTAATAAAGTATTTCGTATTTCGTATAATTAAGTATTATGTGTCTGATGGAACAGTAAAAAAATGTTATGTCCTTGGAATCATTTTCATCCACAACTCTTTTTTTAGCTATTCGTTTTGACATGTATCAGACTAACAATATTCTAACCTATTTCACCGTACACAAATTTAACCTTATGGGGTAAAAAAAAAAAATATCCGGAATACATATCTAATCAAGTCCGACAATGTCTTTAAAGTTAGTCACTGTAGATCTGGTTCCTTGTATGAATTTTCTATTGAAGCTTATTAGATTATGATATATTTACCAGTTTATCTCGCGAGAAATGCCACATAAGTAAACATGGAAGGCAATGCCGAATTTTCAGCCGATAAAGAGTGCTAGATAGTTAATGTAAGGTTGAAATTTGTCTATAGAATATACTCTAGAGTTCGATATTCACCACCAAGTTTTAGAAACAGCAACATTTCGAAAGAAAATGACACATTCTCGACGAGTACTCGTGTTCAACGAATTGGCCCAAATTTTTTGTAAAAAAGGGTTGTAACATGTGTAACCAGTCTTATCTATTTAGGTTAACGAAATATCGTTACATTGACTGCATAGCAAGAACTGGAACGCAACTGTAATGTATACAATATATTTTTCTGCTAAGAAACACGATTTGGTTATTGATCATGCCATTATTAAATTAATGGAAATTCTATCGGGGAAATTTTATTAGACTTGAGCACAGTGTCAGTGATCGGTACAATTGGATAAAAAAAAGAAAGTAGTCAAGTGAATACATCTTTAATTACTTATAGCGAGCCTCTGTGAGACGGAGACTGTGTACATAATAACTAGTTTAAAACTTCATACAGAACATGCTCATACCTGTTAACCTCAGAGATTGTGTATGTGGGAGATCTCCCACATTCCAACTATTTAATGTGGGAGATTTTGCGTGACAAACTTTTTCACACTAAAATTGTTAGATTAAAGCAAACAAAATTTACTGTACAACTTTTATTGTTGTTGCTGAGCAACATTACTTCAAACCACTTTGGTATGACAATACAGCTTGTTTTGCTGATCTTAGAACAGAGTCACTTGGTTCGTACTCATAACACAACAAGTTTTGATTTTGCTTTGCACATAATAAAGAACAAAGTGTGTCATTGTTCAACTCAGATCTCATATCTGTCTGGATTTTTTTTTAACATAGAAAAAATTCTCTCTGGGTCTGCATTTTTAAGATTGGTTGATTTCCTTGTTGAAGCAACTGCTTTTTTTTTGTGTGAATCTCCATCAGCATGTCTTTTAATATCATATACACCACCATGGCTGACACTAAAATTTGTAGAACAAAGTTTGCAAAATGCCATATCATTCCCAAAAGAAGTAGGCTGCACCCAATCGTATAATTTTGTCCAGTCCTCCAAGAATTTGCAATAATGTTTCTTTTGCTAGGTCCTGAATTCCAACGTCTCCTTGATTGTGACATAGTTGAACTGTATTTTTTTTTAAGTTTTTTTCGTATTTAAGTAAGTAATTGAACGATACTCGCCTTCAAATTTTCTTTTTTCACAACTTTGATTCGTGTAGTTATCCATTCGATATTGTAAACAACTTACATTATCGGCGTTTCTAGTAAAAACCGAGAGAATTCCAAGTAACAATCGGCTGATTCACGCAAATGTTTTAATGACCCAGCTGATAAAAACAACAAAATTGGCGTCCTAATTTTCGATTTTAATCAAATTTATGGTCGCGGGAGATAATGTGGGAGAAGTATTTCAAAGCGGGAGTTTTTAGTCTCCCGCGCGGGAGGCCGAGCTCAAAAGCGGCAGTCTCCCGCACGGGAGGCCGAGCTCAAAAGCGGCAGTCTCCCGCGAAATGCGGGAGGGTTAACAGGTATGCATGCTTGGTAAAGGGGTAAAATGGTAGCAGGTCAAATTGTCCCAATTCAAATCGGCCCCAAGTCAAATCGGCCCCATGTTAAATGGAAATACAGTTATCTGACTTTGTTCTTTCTCCCTAATGCTTGTAGTAGCCAAAGCTTGCGTTCCGAGTGTCATTCTTTCAAGTTGATCCGCAGTTCTTAGTGGTCAAATTGACGTATCCAGTGTCTTACTGTGTCTATAAACCATGGCTATGATGAATTTTTGTGAATGTTTTAAAAGTGAATTTTTAAAAAAGGTTGTAGGAAGAATTTGATTACTATATTTAATAGAGAATAATATACATGAATCTTTCAGCAAAAAATAAGAATTCATATTAAGGCCATGCAAAGTTAATTACTTGGTTCTCAGGCCCTTTTTTGTCAAAATTGATGAGGGAGGGCGGCATTTTTTTTTATCCTTTTACTGCTGTAAAAAGTGATGAGGGAGGCATTTTTTCTTCTTTTTTTTTGTGAAAAATATGGCAATGTATAAATCTTTTCATTACTTTATTGAAAATTTCAATTTTATTTCTTCCGATGGTAGCAGAAACATCACAAGTGGTTAATTTTTATGGAAACGTCCAATCCGCTGGTCCCAACGTACCATTTTTTATCTCCGTAAACAATTCCAATAAGGTACAAGCTTCGGAGAAGCCCCCTATTATGTTTCCTGGTAAAACTGGCAAACATTTGTGCCGAATTTGCACAGAAACGATTGACATTTTGTCTAAATGTCAAACGGAAACACGTTTTTTATTTATACATTGTCATAACGATGCTTTAAATCTCATTTAAGCATGATGCGTTTTAAAGCGTTTCACCGACCACGCGATATAAGAGAAAAACGGATGCGGTTGTTTTTTCCGTACGGACAGCGCTACCGCATTTAAACATTTTTTTTTACTATTTTTGCAAAAAAATCGGCAATGCGGCGACGAATTTCCACATGCGGGCGGGCCTGAGAACCAAGAAATTAACTTTGTATGGCCTAATACATAATTTTTTATTCAATTTGAAATATGTGGTCGATTTGACTTTCATTTTGAGGCGTTTTGACTTGGGGCTGATTTGACTGGAAATCGGGTAAAACGATCTTGGATAATTTCAGATAACATAATCCAACATTAGCAATGTTAAAAGAGGCAATGGATGTTGAATTGAAATAATGAAGTAACATCTGACTTTTAACTTCCCATTTTATTCATGTCCGTAATATGACAGTTTCAACTTATTTGTCAGTCTTTGCAAGATTAGAAAATGTTAGGTCTAAACCCACAAATGGCCGGGCCTAGGAACAGCAGATTTTTTTTAACCTGACCGTACGATCACGATCACTCAGCACAAATTGATGACCTCTCAAACAGTTTGTGGTAAAAAAAATGTCAAATTTGTCAATGGCATTATTCATTTGCAAAGCAAATTCTTAGATCTTATTTGTACATTTTCCTATTAGAATAAAAATGTAATGTATGTTATCCCTTGGTTTATTTCCATACATGTGATAATGTCAGCAGGTCTTTGCGGGAGATTTGCCTTCAAAAACCAGGAGATTGGGGGTCTGATCAGGGAGATTTTTTATCGACGTATTTATCAACAACTTTTACTTAGTAGTTGTCTTTTTCAAGAAAATGTCTGTCAATTTCTTGTTCTTATCGACGCAAACGGAATTCTGCTTATGACTCGTTGATGTAACATGTCTTTGTACATCGTTTTTACCTCCGTATGTGATACCAAAATGCAAATTGCATATTGTGCAGTACACATACGATTCCCCTTTATCACTATTGGTGATGCAGTAAAATTCTATTTTCCACTTTTCTTGAAATTTGCAGGCGTATTTAATTTTCTTAAGATTAGCTGGTCCATCGGGACACGACGAGTGTTTTTTACGAGATGCCATTTCAAAAATACCGAACCCCTGTCAAAAACTTTACTATTAAACAAATAAAGTGATTAGTTTTTAAGATTTAATTGCTGAAAATCAATACAATATCACCCAAGCGTCGTAGATTAACAGGTAGATTGACAGGTGTAATCAGCTGATGTGTTGCTAATTATAAACACAGGGAAAGTACCTAGGTAAAATTGATACCGGAAATAGATAGATTGGACGTAATTTCAACTTTTTGACAAAGATTATGAATCCGGGAGATTATCTACCAATTCCGGGACTTGCATTTTGAAGGGTCGAATCCGGGAGAGTCCTGCAGAATACGGGAGCTATCACATGTATGTATTTCCGATTTTTTCATTGATAGGACGAATAAGTACACTCAGGGTAATATTTTCATGAAAATCTGACGTACCCATGGTAAAATGTCCTATACACCATGGGCTTCCATAGATTATTACCTAAATATCTTCTTGTTGACTTCTAATGAAGGGAAAATTGCACCTACAACTGGAATAAAAAAAATGTTGTTTATGGTTAGTCTTTTCTTCTACTTGTAGGTTACCATGACAACATGAGGAGGAAACATCTTGTGTCTGTGGTAGTGTTTGTCTTCCTCTCCTGGAATGTTTTAATGTACTATTTCCTGATATCAAAAAATCCAGTTAAGGTAAGAATTAAGAAAAATGGCAAGACTAATCACTCGATCTGCATTTTCTGGGATGCGTGGATATTAAATTTTCTGATTCCAAATATCTAGATGGAAATGATGATGAGCATACACGTATATACAGTAACAAGTATCATATGCTCCTGTTATATTTCCCGGAACCAAAAATCTATATATAGATGGAAATAATGTTGAGCATGTATTCTGTAAAGGGAATGTTCCTTTACTTATGGCTCTAGGAACTGTAGATTTATAACCACCCCTCCGGTAACCGTGGAAATCTCCTTTAACTCAGTTGGTAGAGTATTGGCTTATAGAGAGAGATATAGGGATCGAATACCATGAGGGAAATTGCATTTGACCAACCAAGATGAAATCTAAGAAATACTGTATAGTGTAATTGTTTGATATTTAAATACTGGTACTACATATTTGATTATAATATGTTGTTTAGCACCATCTTTGGTACGTTTTCAGCTATATGGTGGCCATTTTTCAAAGTACATTGTGTTTTGGGTTGAAAAATGGGATCTGGTTTGTCATGTCTATACTCCATACATTTTCCCCGAAATATCCAGGGGGATTATATATACATGAAGCATTTGTACATTTGTAGTTTCAACCGTTTCTGGAACGATTTGGTGCAATAAAAGTAAGTAATCTCACAGTCTAAATATAGATTGGTGTTTTGTAACGGTGAATGGAATTAAGCAACTAAATTAGGCCAAATAAGGTTAAAGTGTTGTTTATCCTTCCAACACCCCCCCCCCCCCTTTCCAAAAAAATTATGCATCAATCAAAGATTATTTTCAAATACAGTATTATGCATGTGTAATTTCAATCTTGGTTAAAATGAAATGTTTGTTTTATCTTTTTAAAAATTTTTGCAATACACTAACATCTGACAAAATATGTTGGGGTTATGTCATGGTTCATAACTTTCAATAGACCAATCAGCAACGAGTCTACCTTTTAAAACCCAGTACTCTCCAAGACCTATTGTCTGATTGGTCAATATATTTAACTGGATTAATGAAAGGTTATATTTAACTGGATTAATGAAAGGTTAACCTGACATGACCCTAAATGGAATGTTGTTAGATGTACATTGTATATTGCCAAATGGAAAAATGTAAAAAAAAAAAAAAAAATTAAGGGGGTACATACGCTTCAGGTAAAATTTGATCTGCTCGTTTAATTTTCTTATTTTTTTGTATCCACTGTAATAAATATCAAAATTTTAACAAATTCCAACCAACAGAATCAGAGCTATAAATTCACTAGCCACATAGCAGCTTTTCTCTCTGTGGTTTTGATCACCGAGATGCTTGAAATCTGCATACAAACATCATATGATCAAAACGTTCAACTGATTTTAAAGAGTTATCTCCCTGTAGTGTTAGGTACCACCTTAAATTAAAAATAAATATACAACAAAAATCTAATTTTCATTAAATTAGAATAATTTAATCAATATTTTTCTTCCAAATAAAATGTTGATATTAAGCAACAGTCCTTTGAAAAAAATCAACTGATGATTAATTAAAAAAAAAACAAATGTTGAACGATAGCAGACACATTGAGTTTATTTGGCCTAATAGTCATGTGGTATTAAAGAAGAATCCGTCAAAACCTTTATTTATTAGTTCCTTCTATTTTTAGTTCATGTTTTTCTTGTTTTCGGTTTTTCGTACTACCAAGATTAGCAACAATGGCCTCTTCCTATATATTCTGATGAATCTCTAGGACTGTTTTTGTGCTTTTTCTTTAGACTCCAAGTTAAAACAATGCAAAAGTATTGACAAAGTACATCTGGTTAATGTAAGACTGATATCTCAAAGACCATTAATTTCTTTGTTGAAGATTATTGATGTTTAATGCATTATTGCATTTAAAATGTGACGGTTAGTTTTATTTTTGGATGAAAATGGAGTACCCAGAGATAACCACACATCTAGTGAATGTCCTACCACATGTCAATGACAAACTTGTATCTTTATAAGTGATTCCGATTTGCACTAATTGCAATTGTATATAATTCCATCTTCAATACCAAACAATCTTGACCAAGACAGCCACCTAAGTTCTTTGAATGTTTATGTACAAAAGTCCCTCTCTTATAAGGACACCCCTTGTGCAATGAAAAAGGGGCCTTATAAGAGGGGTGGCCTCTTTTGAGGGACAATTTAGTAGTATTTTACTATCTTAGTGCATCTGAAATCTGGCTTGATTAGATGGGATAGCCTTTGGTGGGAGGGACCTTATGTTGAGGGGAACTACATTCTGCATAACTGTGGACCTTTGTGGTCGTGATCGTTAAGTAGCTGGATTTACAACTACCTGTGCAATCAGTGCCTATCACCACTAAAGTTTTGAGTTTGAACCCGTTCATGGCGAGGTGTAAGTTTGTAAGTGACTTGCAACGGGTAGATGGTTTTCTCCAGGTACTCCAGTTTCCTCCACCAATAAAACTGCCCCCACACGATATCACTGAAATATTGTTGAAAGTGGCGTTAAATATCATAAACTTTCTGCATAACTGATATTGATTGAGAAGTATTGTATACGCATTTCCCTACGGACATTCTACCTTTGTAGCTAGAAAACTCTGTTTTAGTACTATCCTTGTTTGTGTTGTTTTAAGTTTAGTATAAGTGTGTAGTTGTTAAGATATCAAAAGGGGATGATTGAGATCCTATTAATCAGTTTATCCCTGCCACATTTTTATGCCTGTCTTCTTGAGCCATAGCCAGGACATACATTTTCATTAGGTTTATCATCATCAGCAACCCACAGTTGATTTTTCTCTAGCTAGGTTTGTCTTCATTGGCAACCCAAGGTCGATCGGGCTTCAATACTTTATATCCATTTATCTCTCGTGGCCCAGTTGAAACAATAACATTCATCTAGTTATTGATCCGTCATTTAGAAGTTGCTAAAGCAACATAACATTACTCAAATTTTACCATTGGCCGGTAGGTATAAAAAAATAATAGAAAACAATGTTTTTTTGCAAACTGTACAAATAGGATACTAGTATTAATTTAATGTAAAATAATTTTCTGTATCGGAATAAGAACGGATGTAGGTTTGTCAGAGAAGTGGTTTTCTATTATTTATTGTTGAGAATTTGTTGTATTGTCAACCACTGACTACCAGAAAATAAGAGAAGGACTTTGCATGCTGTGTATTCAAATTTATATTTTCAATAGCAGAAACATTGAACTAAACAATGCTAAAAGTGATTGATGTACTCATAGATTTAGAACTCATGAATCGATGTTTTCTTTTCTAGAATGACAACACTGTACTGGTGGGAGATCAATTGAGGTGGCTACAAAATGACATAGAAAAACAACTTAAAGACAATGAGAACTTGTTGGAGGATCTACGGAAGATAAAAGAAGAAACAGGTATCAACTCATGTTCAAGATTTTAGTCCCCTACAGCCTACAATTGCTGTCTGTCTGTCAGATTTTATGTTACAATCTTTAAACAGGAAAACATTTCATGATCATGATTTCATTTTTTTTTGGTGGCGAAGTACATGTAGTGCATAATGGAGAGCTGATTCACACAAAATATTTTATTATGAAATGTCAAGAGTGTTGTACAAGATATGCATGAAAAATTTTCAAATTTTAGCAGTCAAGGAAATTAGGAATTTGAATCCAAAGGACATTCGGTCCTGTGAACTGTGAGGAATTACAGGACCGAACTAGATTTTACAGGACCGACAATAAAATAATGATATTTTTTTTAATAATAATTTTTTATTTATTCAACTCGTGATCTTTAATTGCGCTAATTTTGAAATTGTCGCATCCTTTCACGAAGGACAGCTCGTTTGGTCCATTGGCTTCGATGCACCAGTTGCAGACCATAACATTTTGTTCAACATTGTGATGAAGCCAGGGTTGGTCCTGCTTCCAAGAATCAATAACTTTACGTTCTCTGTCTTTTTCATACTGTTTCTTCCGTTCTCTTGTCTCCTCTGGGGTTACTTTTCTCTTTAATGGCTTTCCTGGTATGGCTCCTGCCTTATACTGCAAGAAAGCCATGACCACCGTGTTTTGAAGTGATAAAATGTTCCGAATTAACGACGATTGTTAATGAAGAAAACTCTAGAGAATAATATTTTTCTGAAATACCACGATCACGATTTACACTCGTGATTATCAATTATGATATGTACAGTCAAACCTGTCTTATGCGACCATTGAAGGGAGTTATGAAAAAAGGTCGCATAAGACAGGGAGTCGTTGAATAGAGGTTATGATATTTGCTCCCAAAATCTCGAGAGGAAAAACCTAGTTTGGGTATATAATCCGCATCAACTTTTAACCCGTTCGTGTGGAGGACAAATGCATGAATAGAGCTTATATTCTGGCAAGAAAAGGGTATAAAAATTATTATAATATCGTTAAATATTTCCGTCCTTTAATGATCGAGTTTTTTTTTACTTTCTTTCAACAGCTATTGTTATCTTAATTGTCATCGTAATTAGAATTAATCATTATGATTAGAAGAATGAAATTTCCTGACAAAACGTTAAAATTCAACTTCAATCACTCGCCGAAAGCTATAAATAGCCTAATCACACAATCAGCATGTGTTTACCTTGATCTGTTTCCACACGTTAAATGAATGTTGACAATATATGCTGGGAACCAGTACTTCATAATTCAATAATTTTCAAAATCACGATTATTTATTTATAAAACTGAAAGATTAAAACGGTATTTTCTATAGTAAGCAATTTTAACTTTTTAATATAAATAAGAAATAAACCCAAATAAAACAAAACAACAATAATAAATCATCACGTGAACAACTTACCTGTAAAAAAATGGTGGTCTTACACAATAACGCTATATATATATAAATCGTGACTTCATTTAATATGAAAAATTTAATATGAGTAGGCATGGCCTATAGAGAGGACGTTAGTATTTGAAATTAAGTGATACTAAAAATACCTTTATTAATAAGGTAAAGCAACGGTAAGAAGCTATATATAGTTTGGTAACAGTATAATAATAATAATAACAGTATATCACGCAGACGCAGAAGAGGGCACCCTCGGAAACGATGTTTACCTTAGCGACTGGCACCTCCGCTAGGTGTCGCCCCCGATGGAATGAATGAAAAAAAAAGGTTAACATGTTAATTTTAGGAATACAAATAACCTTGGACAGGAATTGTGTTTGGTAGCGGCAGGGAATTATAAAACAAGTTTTAGTATAATTACCTGGTAGCGGATACGAAAACTGTCCGGAGTTTGGATACAGACTCAGTTGCAAATGAAATAGATGTCGTTTTGAAATTTATTGAGTTGGGAATGAAAATACACTGAAATTTTATTTAACAAAAACAAAACAAAGTAGCTATTATTTAAATCTTTTTCATGAAAGTATTTTACTTTCGTATCTAAGCTGGCTTACACATCCGGGTTTCACAGTGTCACTACCGAAGCTAATCATTTCGTACCATACCTTTTCATACTGGTCATAATGTATCGATCTGTATATGGTACGAAATGGTAATAATGTGTCGATCTGCCTTTGGTACGACTGTATCAATATGCATATGGTACGAAATGGTAATAATGTATCGATCTGCATATGGTACGACATGGTTTTCACTGTAGTGCGAAATCGAATGTACGAAATGGATATGGTACGAAATGACTATTATTCGTCAGCGCCCCAACATTTAAATCTCGGGGACGCGAGAAATAAAACATCAGTAGGTTGTCTACGCGGGGGGTCCAATCGACGTGGTCTACAGTAATGAGGACTAAAGTCCTCTATTATTATGAACTAGTAACAGGTATGGATTTTGGGAGTGAGATGTTGTCAGTAGATCATACAGATATCAGCAATTATGAAAGTCTGTTAACACAGGATTTACCTTTCAAACGGCCGAAAAAAGACGGTCGCTAGTCGCGTAAGGCAGGGGGTCGTTGAATACAGTTTAAGTATATAGTAAAATTCGTTGGGAGGAATGAAAACGGTCGGATAAGACAGGAAGTCGCTGAATGCAGGGGGTCGCTAAGACAGGTTTGACTGTATTATTTATTTTAGATTTTTCTTGATCTAAAAATAACAAATAAAAGAGAATTAGAAATATTTTAAGTTTAATTCACCGAGAACTTTGATTTATCTATTCTTGAAGGCAGCAGCTGACAACAAAATTTACCGGAGTTAGCGAAAACTACCGGACCGCTGGGAAATTTAACAGATGCGGTTCGTCGATCCGGTGCCAATTTCCTTGACTATTTTAGTAAAAAGAGTTTGAAGTAAGAGGTTATAAATCTTATGGTAATGCACAGTTCCAATTGAGGCAGTCGTGATCGTGATCGTATGGTAGTTGGATTTACAACTACCTGTTCCATCAGTGCCAATCACCACTAATGTTGTGACTTCCAATCCCGCTCAGGCGAGGTGTACTCGATACAACATTATGTTATAAAGTTTGTCTGTGACTTACAACAGATCAGGATTTTTCTCTGGGTACTCTTGTTTCCTCCCTCAATAAAACTGACCGCCACGATCTCACTGAAATATTGTTGAAGTGGTGTTAAACACCATAAACCAAACCATAGTTCCAATTAAAAAAATAAGTTACCACTAATAATGATTTTATTTTTTTGCAGTGAAAAAGGACAAAGAGAAAAAGAAATTGAAGACTCATGGTGTTGTTCAAACCGACCCTGCCACCCATACCTTACCCGTCTTAATGTTTTCTTGTGATAGGATTACAGTCAGTCGTAGTCTTGATTCTTTATTAAAGTGAGTACTGTATCATCACTCATCTGGTGGTACCACTATTATTTTTTTTCAGGTTTGTGCTTGTCATTTCGTTTCTTTTTACAAAAGGTGTTAAACGATAATGGCTAGCAATACAATACACCCTTATAAGGCCACTCCCACGAAAAGCCACCCCTCTTTTTATACCAGATGTCAAATGTACTGAGATAGTAAAATACCGTCCGTAGTTCCTCTTATAAAGCCACTCCCATTAAAGGCCACCCCTCATATCATTCCAGATTTCAAATGTACTGAGATAGTAAAATACCTTCCGTAGTTCCTCTTATAAAGCCACTCCCATTAAAGGCCACCCCTCATATAATTCCAGATTTCAAATATACTGAGATAGTAAAATACCGTAGTCCCCTTCTTATAAAGCCACTCCCATTAAAGGCCACCCCTCGTATCATTCCAGATTTCAAATGTACTGAGATAGTAAAATACCGTAGTCCCCTTCTTATAAAGCCACTCCCATTAAAGGCCACCCCTCATATCATTCCAGATTTCAAATGTACTGAGATAGTAAAATACCGTCCATAGTCCCCCTCTTATAAAACCACTCCCATTAAAGGCCACCCCTTATATCATTCCAGATTTCAAATGTACTGAGATAGTAAAATACCGTAGTCCCCCTCTTATAAAGCCACTCCCATTAAAGGCCACCCCTCTTTTCATACCAGATGTCAAATGTACTGAGATAGTAAAATACCGTCCGTAGTTCCTCTTATAAAGCCACTCCCATTAAAGGCACCCCTCATATCATTCCAGATTTCAAATGCAATTAGGTAGTGAAATGCAGTAGTCGACGTCTTATAAGACCACCCTCTTATAAGGTCACTTTTTCGTTGAAGAATGGGTGTCCTTAAGGTGGTACCTAACACTACAGGGAGATAACTCTTTAAAATCAGTTGAACGTTTTGATCATATGATGTTTGTATGCATATTTCAAGCATCTCGGTGATCAAAACCACAGAGAGAAAAGCTGCTATGTGGCTAGTGAATTTATAGCTCTGAATCTGTTGGTTGGAATTTGTTAAAATTTTGATATTTATTACAGTGGATATATTCAAACACACTGCCAAAAAAATAAGAAAATTAAACGAGCAGATCAAATTTTACCTGAAGTGTATGGTACCACCTTAAAAGAAAGGGACTACTGCATAACCAAATCAAAACAGAATGACTCTTTAATGTTTCCACCAATAAAAATGTATGTTTTTAACTGAAGAAATGATTAAAGATTCCATTAAAATACTAATTTCACATAATATATATATATATATATATACTATTGTTGATTTGATTAGCGAGAATGGATTTCACAACGATCCCATGTGCAGGGGTGACATTTACACATGGCAAATTCTGATTCCTTTAAAATGTTGTAATTTTTTCAACTGAAACACTGTTAACTTAAAGTTAGAGTTAAACACCAAACAATCAATCAATATTTTTTTTTCTCTGCAGGTATCGTCCAGAAGGAAACAGGTTCCCTATCATTGTATCACAGGACTGCGGCCATAAACAAACGTCAGATGTCATTGATCAATATGTTAAAAAAGGACTAGTCACTCATATTAAGGTTAGTACTATCATTGTGGTTATTCTTTAAAGCACAATCGTAAAGTAGCTGCGGAACCGTCCCTCTTAGCAGTCTTGTGTCAACTTAAGATTTCTGATTCCGTCAGTCCAACTTAGATCAGGATTTTCAGGTACTATATTCTCATATGTCGAATTTGTCAAATAACTTAAGTTGATATTGTTTGTTTCATAAATATTTTACTACAGCATTCCATACTTAAATATTTTTGTAGTATGTCTATATTTATGTTCTTAAATTTGAAAAAAATTGTAAGTTCTGGGGTCATATAAAATTCAATATAGTAAAGCAGTGACTTTTGATTTCAGTTGATTTTTAGATTATCACATGGCCTTTTTCATATCAGATCCCTCATCCGCCAGAGGTCCTGATGTATATGCCCGCCAAGATAATCTGGGGAAGATGTCTAATGCATTTCATGAGATGTAAGCTTTCATATCATACTGTAAAAATATGCATTATCAACTAGAAGTTTATGATGCAAAAATTATATCACATGGTTCCGGAATATATCAGCCCTTGAGTTACTGGCTCTCTGGCTGATATATCAGAACCTAGGGCTGATAAGGGATCTTATATGAAAAATGCTGTGTGATAATCTCTATATATTATCAACCTCATCAAAAGTCAATAATTATATCATATCACCCTACTAACACTTTTTCCAACTGAATAAATTGAAGACAACGTTGACCAGAATTTTGGGATTATTGGAACCTCTGGTTTCTGTTATTACCAGTAGCACCAACAATATAATTAACCAATTGAAATTTCTGTAACAATTAACGTAACCAATTAGAATTTCTGTAACAACCAAATTTTATGTATTTTCAGCATCCAAATCTTACTGACATTAATCTGCCTACGCCGAAGAAGAAGTTCAAAGGTTACTACAAAATAGCACGTCATTATAAATGGGCACTTGACCAAATATTCCACAAATTTAATTATACGGCAGTGATTATCGTAGAAGGTAACGTTTCATTTAGATCCATATTGTATTTATTTACAGCAACCTGATCTACGGGATATCAATTTACCATGGCCACAGAAGAAGTTCAAAGGTTACTACAAAATTGCCCGCCATTATAAATGGGCACTTGACCAAATATTCCACACATTTAATTACACAGCTGTGATTATTGTTGAAGGTAAAATATATCTTCTCTTATAGCTAGTTATGGTGTGATTATCCGCTTTTTTAATTAATTTTTAATCAGCAAGGCGGTTAAATTTCTGCTTGACAATTCCTGTATTACTGAATTCCTGTGGGTGCAGAAAAAGTACATTTTAAACAAAGTTTTCCTCCTTTGGGTGTATTTTTTTCACCTGAGACCAATAATGGTGATTATAAATTTCTCTGTTTTAATGAGTGGAGGAACATACTGCTGAGATGACTAACAACTGTCTACAGATAGTGTATTTAGTACCACTGTAATTGAAACTTTAACAATGAAGCAGCAGTTTCGGTGGTTTAATGGAGAAACAGCAAATATAAATGTAATAGTCTTTACTTTGACCCGACCGGAGCTTGAACCAACGATCAACTGCACTCGAAGTGAGCATGCTATTAATACACCACCAATGTGGATCCTTTGATGGCGAGACAAAACTCTACGAAAAAATGCCAAGCATACTCAGATGCAGAAAATTAAAAGAAAGAAAAAGTCAAATTTCTATTTGTTATCCTTGTACTCACAGTTTCTTGCTTATTCCTGATTGCTTCCATTGAATTAATCAGTTTAAAAAAACGGGAATACATGTATACTCTAGCATAAATAACTTTATAATCTTATATAAGCTTGTACATTTGATATACTAGTTAAATTGAACAATCAAAAGGTTTCTTAAAAATGAAACCAATTTCAAATAACAAAACATTTTGGTTCTTAAGTATGAAATATAATTGTGGAACTTGCAACTGCTTTTGACAAGAGAAGGAAGCGAAATTGAGCCTTTGTCTTCCATTAAATTACCTTCCCCTAACGGTATATGTAAATCATTCTGGACCGGAACTGACTATCGACATCAACCGATCTTACATAGGCAATTATTTATCTTATATGATCATCTTTCCTTCCCAATCACTGCGAGCGAAAGGTGTAAAAGGGCAGTCGACAACAAAATTGCCAAAGGACACTGGTTTCTCCTTTATAATGTCATTTAGAGAATAAAACAAATAATTTAACATATTTTTATTATTAACTTATAGTTGCTAATTATAAATCCATAATATATATTTTTTCTATTATGGGCAAGTACAATGCCATTCGGACAAGTAGGTTATGAATGTCACTTGCCCGATGTGTGAAAAAATTAGTGTGTTGTCACAGGTTTCAATATGGTACTGTACTGTATTAGAAATACCTTTAGCATGTTTATAAATAGATTTGACCTCTATTTTTCAGATGACCTAGATTTCTCTCCTGATTTCTTTCAGTATTTTACTGCTACTTACCCAATACTTAAAGGAGATCCTACGTTGTGGTGTGTATCTGCCTGGAATGACAACGGCAAAAATGGCATGGTAGAAGATGATCCAGGTAAGACTTATTAAAAGTTTTGCTTAGCTTTATTTAGAAGTAGATTTTCGGTGCTGAATTAGATGGGGGCGTGCACATTACATTTGGACAACATTATGTTGCAGGCCTCGACATTAATGTTTGTCCGATTGTCCAGTACCAGTGAAAACTGATGCCGGACAAGTAGATCTTGTATCATGGTTGTCCGACGGGACAAGTGAAAAAATGACTGTCCTACCTTTTGAAGGTTATTTCCTATGATAAAAATGTGTTGCTTTGTCATTTTTACAGACTTAAACTTCATAAATAATTATTTTAATATGTTTAAAAGTGTCGGTTTCCATTGAAGTACACTATCTTGATGTAGAGGCCTGTGTTGTACAACATTTAATTTATGAGAATTTTAGTAAATGCTCTAATTCTCCTTACCTCTAGAACTTCTGAGGACTTTGCCTCCCCTATCAAGGATCTACCCTGTAAAAGTGTTTAGCTATGGGACGTTATACTGGTGTTGGCTTGACAAATCCTCAATAAACATCCCATAGCTGATATGCTTTAATTGAAATGGACTCGTAGGCTTCCCCTTTCGATGCTGTATTCTTTGAGAAATCCATTCTTGTGAAGCCAATCAACTATGGTATATATTTATCAGGTGTGATATGAAAAATTATCTTTAAATCCTCTTTGTAAATATGGAACGTTATAGTGGCGTTGGGTTGAGAAATCCTCGATAAGCATACTATCGTTGATATTTTTTGCTCGAATTGTATTTCTGCTTTGCATCTTGAATCTTGGTCTTCATTGTTAGGCCATGCAAAGTTAATTACTTGGTTCTCAGGCCCTTTTTTGTCAAAATTGATGAGGGAGGGCGGCATTTTTTTTTATCCTTTTACTGCTGTAAAAAGTGATGGGGAGGAATTTTTTCTTCTTTTTTTTGGTGAAAAATATGGCAATGTATAAATCTTTTCATTACTTTATTGAAAATTTCAATTTTATTTCTTCCGATGGTGGCAGAAACATCACAAGTGGTTAATTTTTATGGAAACGTCCAATCCGCTGGTCCCAACATACCATTTTTTTTATCTCCGTAAACAATTCCAATAAGGTACAAGCTTCGGAGAAGCCCCCTATTATGTTTCCTGGTAAAACTGGCAAACATTTGTGCCGAATTTGCACAGAAACGATTGACATTTTGTCTAAATGTCAAACGGAAACACGTTTTTTATTTATACATTGTCATAACGATGCTTTAAATCTCATTTAAGCATGATGCGTTTTAAAGCGTTTCACCGACCACACGATATAAGAGAAAAACGAATGCGGTTGTTTTTTCCGTACGGACAGCGCTGCCGCATTTAAATTTTTTTTTTTACTATTTTTGCAAAAAAAATCGGCAATGCGGCGACGAATTTCCACATGCGGGCGGGCCTGAGAACCAAGAAATTAACTTTGTATGGCCTTACATTGCGATGTTATTAGAAATTTATCTTCGCAAAAGAAATAGACAATAGTATCTACAATCAGCCTGTCCTTGTATTCTTATTACATATATCTTATCAACACACATTTTTCTTGTTTTTGATGTTTTTGAATTTTCCAATGCAGCTGCTAATGTTGGCATTGAACACCAATCAATCAATCCATTACATTTTCCAATACATTTTTTTCAGAATTATTATATAGATCAGACTTCTTTCCTGGTCTAGGATGGATGATGGAGAAACATGTTTGGTTAGAACTTGGACCAAAATGGCCAGATTCGTAAGTAAAAGTTTAAATTTGGTTTTAACATGTTTGGTTAGAACTTGGACCAAAATGGCCAGATTCATGAGTTAAGGTCTTAATTTGGTTAGAATTTGGACCAAAAAGGCCAGATTCGTAAGTTAAAGTCTTAATTTGGTTAGAACTTGGACCAAAATGAACAGGCACTTGTTTCTATCAATGGGGAACTCTTCCTCCCTCTTACTATTACAAGGTGCTCAGCTATTTATTTGAAAAAAAAATGGACACCTTCGCTTCACGCTATTTTATGGTATTATTTATGCTTAAAATACATCCTACCTTATAGCAGTCACTCCTAAATACATTTATCTTCATCAATATCCACAATTTTCATACCCTTCATGGTGCTCTGTGACATACCTAACGATTTAAAATACACAAATGTGAACTCTTCACGACTAGACAAATCTCACCATATTAACTTCCGGTTCAGGTCAGAATGAATATATGTAAATAAAATAAAATGCATCTAAATTTTTGATGTTGTGTATTTGATCATTTATGTATTTTTTTTTAAATGGATACTACAAGTCATTACAAACCACACTTCTTGTTAAATAAAATTTAATGGAAATTTGACTTACTCTCGCTTTCGATTCTACACATAACCAATCGCATTTGAAGCTTCAAATTTACCGCTCGATTTAACCGGAAGTTCATATGGTGAGATTTGTCTAGTCGTGAAGAGGTCACATTTGTGTATTTTATCGTTATGTATGTCATAGGGCACCATGAAGGGTATGAAAATTGTGGATATTGATGAAGATAAATGTATTTAGGAGCGACTGCTATAAGGTAGGGTGTATTTTAAGCGTAAATAATACCATAAAATAGCGTGAAGCGAAGGTGTCCATTTTTTTCAAAATAAATAGTTGAGCACCTTGTAATAGTAAGAGGGAGGAAGAGTTCCCCATTGATGAAGCAAGTGCCTGTGCCAAAATGGCCAGATTCGTAAGTTAAAGTCTTAATTTGGTTAGAACCTGGACTAAAATGGCCAGATTTGTAAGTTAAAGTCTTAATTTGGTTAGAACTTGGACCACAATTGCCAGATTCGTAAGTTAAAGTCTTAATTTGGTTAGAGCTTGGACCAAAATGGCCAGATTCGTAAGTTAAAGTCTTAATTTGGTTAGAACTTGGACCAAAATGGCCAGATTCGTAAGTAGAAGCCTTAATTTGGTTTTTGGATTGTTTGAATTTAATCAAGAACTTTCAACTTATTTTATGGCAGACTACTTGAATACTCTGATATTGTGAAGTAATTCATTTCTACCAAATACTGGCCGGCTCCAACAAGTTGAAGAATATAACTTTGACCTTTGACAGGTTGAAGATTATGATATTGACCTTTGACTTTGATAGGAAGTTTGAATGTATATTTTAAAGATCATACAATTGATTTGGAGTGGTTTATTTCATGCATGTATTTTGACATGCATATAAACTGTTTCTGGAAGTTAAAAAAATTGAAACACTGACATTTTTATCATCAATTTCTAATAAACTATATTAAAAACATATTGGGGCTGTCATGGCCGTGATCGTATGGTAGTTGGATTTATAACTACCTATGCAATCAGTGTCTATCACCACTAATGTTATGAGTTCGAATTCCGCTTAGACGAGGTGTACTCGATACAACATTATGTGATCAAGTTTGCCAGTGACTTCTGACAAGTCAGCTGTTTTTTCCGGGTACTTCAGTTCCCCCCACCAATAAAATTGACCTCCAAGATATAGCTGAAATATTGTTGAAGGTGGCATTAATCATCATAACCAAATCAAACCATTTTCTTTTGCAGATTTTGGGACGATTGGATGAGACATCCAGATCAAAGAAAGAATAGAGTTTGTATACGACCAGAAATTTGTAGGACCAGTACGTTTGGTAAAAAGGGGGTTAGCAAGTAGGTATATGTGTGACTTAAATATGTAATTTAAGTACATTTAGCACCCTGTGGTATCATGGGAGTATAGAAATTTAGACATAGATTCTCGACTGCTTGGTGTAAAGGATATATATTTATTGTTGAGGGGATGATGGTCGTTCGAGACGAATCGTAAACACAAAATGCCCTCAGAACAAGATATAGTGAAGTCCTTGTATTTGCAACAGTTTGGTGATCTGTTATTGAGAAAAATACATCGACCCTATCCAATTTATATTTGTTTTCCAGTGGTAATCTAAACATCTGGGGGGCCCGGGTGGCTCAGTGAGTTAGGTCGTTGGATCTAACAGCTCATACAAGCCTATCACCAATACGGCGTGGGTTCGCGTCCAGCTTTGTAAATTACAGAAAAGTGTGCACTTGACTCGCAGCCGCAAATGATGAAGTTTACGAGTTGCTTCCCAGGGTCGGTGGTTCTTTTAATTTATCAGAATTGTTTTTGTTATAACATAATACTTATATTTTAACTTGCCTGTTAACAAAACACATTAGACACCCAGGTAAGCAAAAATTAAGCTAAGCTTCACTATTTTACAACAGAACCCTTACCCAGGGTTAGTAAGAGGAGATTGATTTAATTTAAAGTCTGCATGTTCCTATTTGAAAAATACAACTAAATTTATCAATTTTAAAACCAGCAATTTATACTAGTAATGTCTGTATTTTTTTTTTCATTTGTGAAAATTTAATGATTTTTTTAAATAATTTGTTATTTCTTTTCAGAGGATTATTTTATGATAAGCATTTAAAGTATATTAAATTAAATTCAAATCCAGTTGAATTTATGCAAATGGATTTAACTTATTTAATAAAAGTAAGTACATTTTGTTTGTTTTGAATACTGCAATCTGATTGACTGATCCTCATGGAGCTACATTGGTTATATACTTATTAACCTGGGTTGGTATTGTGACGTCACCAACATACTTATTCGCCAACAACAAATTAAAATAGTCCCATAAAATAATCATAATTCAAAATCGAAGAATCATTAAATTTTGTGTAAAAACACATGTCATGGTTTATTAAGCGTCTGCCCCAAACCAGGTTATATCGTATAAACTGTTAAAAAAATTGAACATATTCATTAAAATTTGTGACATTTCTTTAAAAAAAAAACTTTGGTTATATCGTATTTAACTGTTAAAAAATTGAACATATTCATTAAAATTTGTGACATTTCTTTAAAAAAAATCCTTTGGTTATATGATGGTAGCATGGGCATTGTGAGTACGGTAGATCAACGAGTCGTGGTTGGTTCAGGCCATAACGGTAAAAGACTGGTTTGTTCAGTGTCATGATACTTGTATTTACCTATTATTTGGGTGAGCTAACACTATAAAAGTGACATACAGCAGTTTGTGTTGCAAATAAAGGTAATAACAAAGTTACCAAACACAGACCAATCTTCCAAAGGGAAAGTCTAATCTCAACAAACAGACAAAATCAGTCAACAACCGGAAAACTGGGAAAACTGCATTGGTCCTGACTTGGTACAGGCATTGCTAAAGAAATGGTGGGTTGAATCAGATTTTTCGGTGCCAAACCTCCCACTTTCATTACGGTTCAAAGGTTCCAGTTGTCACTATAACAGCATTTATAACAATACTGGAACAAAATAGGTAAAATAGTAGTCAACGCAGTACTAAATTCAGTACTAAAATGATGGAGCTTGCTCTTCAAAATATATACAAATCTGGTGGATCAGAAAAGCATATGACAAGATATTATCCAGATATTATTTATTGATGGAAACCAAACTATTGCATCTACAATTTTGGTGATTTATTTTGTCCAGAATTTTTTACAAGGAGTATATTAAAGATATAAACTAATTATTGAGTTTTAAAGTAAAAAGTCCATCCATTTTCTTTTATTTTCATGAAAACACATCTCGAAAATAAATTCCTGTCTGTATGATGATATTCTCCCCTATTCATTGGACATTAGGTGATTCGAAGTCTGTTAGGGTAAAAAATATCTGCCGATGGAAAATCTGCATGCGGTCATGCAAGAATTTTTAACTGATTCTGAAATAGGAAGGAATTTTAGGTGAATTATAATAAAACAAGAATTAACACAGTCCACCAACATGACCGTTGGATCATATTATTGAAGGAAGCATTGAGAGTTCAAACTCATGTTGAAGTGTAGACATCAGTGCCATTGTGCATGTAGTTCGGTAATTGGGACAATCATAATTAATGATGCTGGGAGACAAGCTGCACAAAAAAACAACTAAAATACACGTTTTGTTGGTCGAATTTGCCAAACGATGTTTTGCACTCATGATTTGAAGGTATATATATTAACTTTCAGCGCAAAAAAAAAAACTTTAAAAAATCACCAATAACAACGACATTAGACCTTTAACATGAATCTGAAGTAATGTGTTTATCAGGTAGCAAACACACAATTTGTCAAAAATGTTTTTCTATGATTCTGCCATAAAATTTGCATGTTTATTGAATACATGTATTTCCATATTTTTCCAGGAAAATTATGATCCGACATTCCATGACGAGGTGTATAGCAATTTATCAGCAAGCAAACAAACATTTTATCTAAGATTCTGCAGTAAAACTTCTTTATGTTTACTGAATATTTCCAATTTTTTTTCCAGGAAAATTATGATCCGACATTCCATGACAAGGTGTATAGCACACCACTAGTTTCTGTATCAGAAGTAATGGCAGGGAAGAAAAAGACTTTATCAGCGTTACGTGTTCAATATTCCACTAAAGAGGAGTTCAAATCGGCAGCTAAAAAGTTAGGAATTATGGACGATTTTAAGGTACAGTTGTCTCCTCTTATTAGACCTCTCGGGGGCCGTCGTGATCGTATGGTAGTTGGATTTACAACTACATGTGCAATCAGTGCCTATCACCACTAAAGTTGTGAGTTCGAACGCCGTTCATGGGAAGGTGTACTGGAACAATGTGATAAAGTTTGTTCGTGATTTGCAGAAGGTCTGTGGTTTTCTCCTGGTACTCCGGGTTACTCTACCAATAACCTTTATAAGGTCCCTCTCGTCAACAGCCACTCTTATTAGGCCAGATGTTAAATGTAATAAGATAGTAAGCTATTACTTAATTGTCCCTCTTAAGAGAGGACACCTCTCTTATAATATAATTTTCTTCAGTCAATCATATCCTTGTTATCCCCTTGCCAACAAAGTTGCGAAGGGATATAGTAATGCTACCATCCGTCCGTCCTTCCGTAACATCCTTGTGAACACTCTAGAATCAACATCCTTCAATGGATTTTGACCAAATTTGGTACATACTTAGTCCTTAGGAGAATCTGGAACCCTATTGATTTTCAAGGTCATAAGTCAAAGGTCAAGATCACCGGGTCAAATTTTTAGGCGAGGGGATACGCCACACTTTGCATTGCCCTTGTTACAATTAAACATTCATGTACAGTGAGACCTGTCGAAACCGGATCCCTGAGAAAGCCGAAAACCTGCCTAAACCGGACGTACTTTACTGTCCCATTTGCTAAATGGCTTTGTAATTTGAACCTCTGTAAACCAAACACCTGTCTATAGTGAACAAATTCTTCAGTCCCAAATGAGTTTGGTTTAGACAGGTTTTGCCATATTTAGTTATGCACCTGCCGGAGACATTAAATTTTACCCATATCCATACATAGATCTGTATGTGCATTCCTCATTTGGCTTCCGCTCGATAACTTATGTTTCCCTTATACCCCCGCTCCACCGGAGAGGGGGGTTATACTGTTTTACCACTGTCCGTCCTGTCGTCTGTCTGTCCTTCCGTCCGTTCCAAGATATTTTTCGTCGCATTTTTCTCAGCAACTAGTGATGGCAGAAATCTGATATTTGGTCACAAGCTTTATATAGGTATGCCATATTGTGGGAAGCGTTTTTGGACCCGTCAGATTCCTACCTCCTGTTTGCCGACTTAGTTGGTTTTTATACACATTGAACATATATCAGACCGCTTTTTTTATTCCGGATTTTACAGTTTTACCGTTACGATTCCTTTTTTATAGTACAAATGTATATTCAATACTTCCGATTTTGTCGATTTCCGCTTTTTTGTTGTCCTCGTAAAATCAGGTCTGATATATGTGGGGGTATCATATAAGTAAGCATTAGCTCACAGTTCATCTTGTTTAATAATGTTAATATATAATAAATATTTATCCTGTTTCAGGCTGGTGTTCCACGAGTAGCTTACCAAGGAGTCATCAGCTTTATGCATGCAGGTCAAAGAGTTTATATGGCACCACCTAAAACTTGGAAAGGATATGACACTACATGGACGTGACACCTGCTGAACGTAGATTTTATACGAAATTGTCCCCCCTTGTTGATCATGATCATGCAAGAGCTTGGCGCCATCTGGTTTTTACATAATATCTTGCCCAAGTTTGTACCTCATTCTGGGTACACACACCTGACAGAGGGTGGATGTTAAAAAGATAGTGTATATGTTTTGTAATTGGGTTCTAAAGAATTCCGCTGTTGGCCAAATGTAAACAATTATATACATGTACATGTACAATGTCATTTTTATCTTGAAAATGTATTATCATGGAGATGTTTTATTATTTTATCATTGGCCGTTTGCAGATCGGCAGCCATGATGCTGGTCAGATTTTTTTTTTAATAATGTGATGTCTTATTGTAGGGACTTCCGGTGAATCAAGAAACTCCCTTTTTAGCTCAACTGACCCGAAGGGTCATGTGAGTATTGCCATCACTTGGCGTCCGTCGTCCTTCCACCCGTACACATTTCAATCTTCTTCTAGAGAACTACTGAAGCAAATGGGACCAAACATGGCAGGAATGTTCATTTGCATGGTCTAACCAAGTGTTGTTACTTTCGTTACGATCGGTTTTCCAACATGGCTGCCAGGGGCTATAAAAGCCTCGGATTGGCTGAAATTTTTAATTATCTTCTTCTCCGATACTACATGGAGGATGGAATTGAAAATTGCCATGAATGATTATTGCAAGCTGCTAACCAAGTGTTGTTACTTTTTGGACCGATTGAAAATCCAAGATGGCCTCCAGCGGGGCTGCTGTTACTAAAAATAGAAATTTCTTCAATTGTCCATTGCTGCTTTAGTATAAACCAAAATGAGCTCAAATTTTAACTGCAGTTACATGGCAAGCAGTAGTTTAACATATATTCCAGGTTTTTCTGTGAAATTTTTCTTTCAGCCGATTTATACCGATTATGCAAATTAGGCATATTTTGATAAAAGATCACATTTAAATCTTCTCCTCTGAAACCGCTGAACCAAATTAAAGCAAATTTGGCTGGGATGGTCCTTGGGTGGTCCCCTTTCAATATATGACCGACAGCCCCACCCTCCATTAAAAATGGTTGCTGTTACTAAAAATAGAAATTTCTTTAGTTGTCAATTTCTGCTTTATTACAAATCAAAATGAACTCAAATTTTAACTGCTGCTACATGGCAATGAGTAGTTTAACAGATATTCTGGGTTTTTCTGTGATATTTTTTCAGTCAGTTTATTCCGTTTAGGAATATTATGAGATAAAAATCACAGCAAAATCTTTTGCTCAGAAATTTGGGTTGAAATGATCTTTGGGTGACCCGCTTTTAAAATTATGTGTAACACCCCCCTTTCTATCAACTTTAGATGTCAAATTGAAAACCAGGTGAGCGATTACAGGCTCCTGGGAGCCTCTAGTTTATTTTAAATTCTATAATACAGTCAAACCTGTATATAAAGGCTACTCAAGGAAACCTGTGGCAGTTATGAGTAGTTGCTCTTTATATACAGGTTAAAATTATATGCACTATTCATTAATGGGGAAAATGAGGCTGCCCTTTATAGACAGTGATTTGTTATATAAAGGTGCCCTTTAAAGCAAGTTTGACTGTATCCATAATGTATTCCTTACTGATCATTATAGTGTAATTACTCTCTGCATTCTGAATACTGAAAATAAATCGTGATTGACCAAAGAATGCAATAATTTATGATATGCCTTAGAGCACGAGTAAATCGTCGTTTGGGTACAAAACCGAAGTACGCATTTATTTACGATACGCATTAGAGCATGAGTGAATAATTGTTGTTTGGGTACAAAACCGAACAACGCAATAATTTACGATATGCATTAGCACATGAGTACATTACCATCATTGCTTGGGTACAAATGATATTGTTTTAATATTCTGAATGCAAAAGTAGTTAGACTGTTTATTACATAGATTTTAAACTTTTGTCTGCATTAATAATACATTTAAAAAAGTAACTGTTTTTTCGTTGTCTAAAGCTCTATGATATTTTTGATTCTGATGACGTTGGTACTGTGACGTCACGCAGTGAAAGAACATTTTTATTAAAATTAGTAAAATAATACTATTTTTTTTCATATTGTAATTTCTGTATTTTACAGGAATCTGTATAATAAGTAGAAATTTTAGGATTTTTTATAGCGATTGTGGAAGTAGATTTTGATTACTTATAGTACATTAACAATCAAATTTGCTAAAAATTGATTTCAAAGTAATGTTGAAAATTTCTATACAGTGAAGCCTGTCTAAGCTGAACCCTGAATAAACTGGGACTCTGTATAAACTGAACCCTGAATAAACTGGGACTCTGTATAAACTGAACCCTGAATAAACTGGGATTCTGTATAAACTGAACCCTGAATAAACTGGGATTCTGTATAAACTGAACCCTGAATAAACTGGGACTCTGTATAAACTGAACCCTGAATAAACCAGGATCCTGTATAAACTGAACCCTGAATAAACTGGGATTCTGTATAAACTGAACCCTGAATAAACTGGGATTCTGTATAAACTGAACCCTGAATAAACTGGGATTCTGTATAAACTTAACCCTGAATAAACTGGGATTCTGTATAAACCGAACCCTGAATAAACCGGGATTCTGTATAAACTGAACCCTGAATAAACCGGGATTCTGTATAAACTGAACCCTGAATAAACTGGGATTCTGTATAAACTGAACCCTGAATAAACCGGGATTCTGTATAAACTGAACCCTGAATAAACCGGGATTCTGTATAAACTGGAATACTGTATAATCTGAACTCTAAATAAAGTCCCAATGTAGGAAATCTTTGTTTATTTATGGTGTATAGGCTGAACACCTGTCTATTTATGGTGTATAGGCTGAACACCTGTCTATTTATGGTGTATAGGCTGAACACCTGTCTATTTATGGTGTATAGGCTGAACACCTGTCTATTTATGGTGTATAGGCTAAACACCTGTCTATTCGAACACAAAATCTGGTCCCAAGGAAATTCAGATTAGACAGGTTGTATTGTGTCTTTCTCTCTTTACTTAAATAACAGGCCTTCTGCACAAGTCAGATATTTCAGTAGTTCAAACCCATTGTGAAAAAATTTTATTTGCAAAAATTCAAATTGCAAAACAAATTAATTTGCAAAAATTTAACTTGCAAAAATATAATTTGCAAACATTTAAATTGCAAAAATTTACTTGTATATGTAATTTTTTTTTTTTGCAAATTCCAATTCCATCATTGAAATTAGTGATTTTCTTCACATGCCTTGTATCAATATTTATAACGAGAGAGAGAAAAAAAAAGCTGACACAATATCTTGTTCTATAGTCACATTTCCAACAATATTTATTTTTATGCTAGACAAAGGTGTCAGATTTGTTATGCAAATTTATTTTCATGCTTGACTTATTTCATGTGCAAAATATTGTGAATGTCCTTGTTCAGATTTTTTTCTTTCGTTCCTCAGTAAAAATTATTTAAATGAACTGACCGATGTTATGATCGTCACCGACCAATTCCTTGTTCTATTTATATCATATTATGCAATTTTGAATTTCTGGTATCAACTTTTATTTTCAGCCGAAGGTAAAATTCAAAATTTTGTGTTTTTATAAATAAAATTATTTTTTTTCAAATATGTATGCTGGTCATGTGGTTTATTGACCAAACTACATGTTTTATGTGATAATATATGTTTTTATCATAAGGTGCGTTTCCATGGTAACATTTTTCCTTTAAATTCACTTTAAACTTAACTTGTGCACCTATTTCAAAAACGAATTTGACAGTCTTAACAACCATCCCACTCTCCTTCAAATGGCCGTCGTGGTCATGTGGTCATGATTTTATTGTAGTTACATTTACAGCTAACTGTGAAATCAGTGCCTATCACCACTAAAGTTGTGAGTTCGAACCCTGTTCATGGTGAGGTGTACTCGATACAACATTAACCCTGACCCTTCTTTCAATATTTGATGGACCTATCAAATGTGTTGATGACTTTTAGACTGTCCGATTTGTGTTTGAAAAAGTTGCACGGGTAGAATTTGAAGGAAATATTTGACTGTTTATAAACACACCCTTATTGGTTAGTCAAGAATGTGCGACCATGTTATGCTTTGTGATAATGTAATATATTGTTTTCCAATCGTCTTGTTTTTTTGTTTGTTTTTTGTAATATTTTTCGTGAAATAGACATGTGTGATAATGTTGTCTAGGTATTTGTATGTATCTATGTTAAATACTTAATTGTGCATTATTCCAGATGTAGTTGAATGATAAGGTCACATGGTTAGTTAATAGAGGTATTTTAAAATAAGCATGCCTCCCACCAATGGATGGACGAGAGAGGGGGGTTGGGGGGTCCAGCCCTGATAGCTAGATTAATATCTACCTATGTAATCAGTGCCTATCGCCACTTTTGTTGAAAGTAATGTTTCTCGCACATAAGGATTTGTGCTGGATTCAACATTATTCGCAAAATGATCGGAGGTATTCACCAGATACTCGGGCTTCCCCGAACCCATATAACTGACCGCCACTATATAACTGAAATATTGTTGAAAGTGGCATTAAACACCATAAACCAAACCAACAGTATTGGCAAAAAGATCAGAGGTATTCTCCAGACACTCAAGCTTCCCCGACCAATAAAATTGACCACCTCAATATAACTTGAAATATCGTTGAAGTTGAAAGTGGCATTAGACACCTATAACTATTTTATCCTAACCTATCTGCGGAAGACAATTGATCAGACCTACCAGATTTACCTCGTGCCAATTTTTGGACGACCCACCCATAGTAATGCTTTAACCTCCATTACATTGGAGGGAGATATTTTTTAGTAGAATAGTAATTAAGTGAACCACCAGTAGTAGAACCACATATTATACATCATACCAATTTTCTAAGAGGCCCACCTGTAGAAACCCTAATATTTATTAATGCATGCCATAGTATTAACGGCCCACACCCATAGAAATGCTTTGATTTTCATTCCATTTGTGGGAGATATGTTTAAGTAGAATAAATATTATATAGATTTGTTATATTTCTCTAAACTATGGAAGCCTAGTCTGTACATTTTCTTTGCCGCACACAGAATTTGTTGACATTTTCTCCCCACCCCCCCAAAATGTTTTTTTTTAATATTTTGTGCAGCTTAAAAAAATATATTAAATGGTAACTGCCACGCAGACAGGATCTTAGTTGGTTGAAATACACCACTTTGGGTTTTACTTCTTCTAGACAGAAGGTGGAATAGACCCGGTTCGATATTTTGGCTGATCACGCCAAGCCCTTTGATTGATCCTGTAAACATTATACTTGCCACAGAGAAATGTTTTAAATTCTATGTGCTACAAAGAAAATATATAAAAATCCAAACGGAAAATTTCAGTCATGGTGAAAATGGGGACCCCATAATAAATTGCAATTCCATTTTTGAAGCAACATCGTATTAGAGTAATTACGAGTTTTAGTCGTAAAGAAAATCCAATTATGTTTCAGAAGGTTACTGTAGATTGTGTGTTACGTACGTGTTATGTATATATATTTTGCATTGTAATCAATTTTTCAATCGATTATTGTAGAAAATGTCACATGACTTCTAATTATAGAAACTTAAGCCATTTCCTTTTTTTCTCTGGGTTCTACGATTATTTCAAGTGTGTTTCTGAGAGTTTTTATTTCATTTTTCATCATCTCTATATTGCTTAAAAGAATGTGGAGCATATTTAATCTTGTTTTGCCATTTTTTTTAAATGTGATATAATATTTCGTCCATTTTACCATTTGTACTTTACAAGGTACTACTACGTAATATGTTATAAGGGAATTTTGGGATAATATGCCTTGTGGGGAAAAAATCTTTTTATGGAACAACCAAGACAGGAAATGTTCCCTTTCTCTTTGCTATTCTGCTTAGACCCTTTTGAGTAATTTTTCCTTTCACTGTACCCGATGAAGGTTATTCCAGAAACATGTCGTGTATACTACTTAGATATCTATATATTTAGCAGCACTAAAAAATTAAAACAATTTCTTTTTTCTCTTTTTTTTTTTAAATTGGAATCCAGTTTGGGTAGGAGCAATCCACAAAAATTAGGATGTGTACATTGTATATTTGGTCTTTTCTTTGTCTTCATTGTTTGTACATGAACTTTTTAACCATTATTACCTCCCTTGATTTGCTTCTCCTGTAAAAATGAATTAAATTCTTGCCAATGTTTTTTTAAGAAGTCCTAATTTCCAAAAGTCCTAATTTGTATAAAAAAAGTGGTATGATCCATTGATGCTTTTATACCCTCCAAAAAAATGAAGTTTAAAACAAATTTCGGCTGGTTATATTGTTGGTCATTACTTTCATAGCTTCATTTTTTTTTTCACAAAATTAAATAATATATATTTGTTATTAATTAGCTGTCAATATACCATATGCATCCAATGAGTTTTTAGTTTTAGCTTCACATTAATTATCATATCCATTAAAGTTCAGTAAGATGTTTTTTTTAATTTAATTTTTTTAATTTTCTGGAATTTTTATTAGCGAAGTTCTCGCATTGCACAGAAATTACAATACACATTTTTTTCAAATGAAAAAGTAATTTAAATTTTTTTACCATAAAATTATTTTAGCTTTTAAATTTTGTAAATTAATTATGTCAGGAATAAAATTCTCAGCCCAAATTGTTTGGTAATTAGGAGTCATAGGCTAATCTGATGTTGATTATATTGAAGGTCTATTTGTTGGCAAAAAAAGATTGCTAAATAAATTAACCTTTGCTTGATCTTTAAACCTTGTGTACTACTTTCTGGTTCAGAAAAATGTATTATGGTGGTCACATGACATGCATATCATGATGATCACATGACTTGCACATGACCTTCTCCTACAGTTTTGCACCAATAGAATTCCAGTGTATAATTCCATTGAATATTTAGATGTTTTTTGTAGTCTAGTTGATTATTTAATTTGCTATTTGTTATTAAGTTTACAGTGATTATGTATTATTTTAATGATATGGTTATGGGGTAGATATAACAGATATTGTATGTCAGATTATTTTCATCCACCCAGAATGTGTCTATTTTGTCGTGCACACTAAATTTGATATCTATGTTTTTATTACTGTCACTGGGTGTCTCTGCTGGTGGACTTTTAGTCCCATATAAGGACTATTAGTCCCCGAGGGTATTATCCAACCAGTAGTCAGTGTTTCGGTTTATTAGATATATTTATTATTGAAATTGACAGTTCCTAAAAAATGTAATTATCCCCTCGCCAATCATAATGAAGTTGTGAAGGGATATAGTAACACTACCGTCTGTCCTTCCGTCCTTCCGTAACATCCTTGTGAACACTCTAGAATCAACATCCTTCAATGGATTTTGACCAATCTTGGTACATACTTAGTCCTTAAGAGAATCTGGAACCCTAATGATTGTCAAGGTCATAGGTAAAATGTCAAGGTCACTGGGTCAAATTTTAGGCGAGGGGATACACCATGCTTTGCGTTGCCCTTGTTATTACTAAAACTAAGGATCTTCTCCCTCAGTCATAGGTGACCGTAGCCGATTTTGGCTATCCTGTTAAGGTCCTTTGGGATACATGCTCCCAAAGACTTTAAAATCATTTGGCTTTCCAATCTTTACATTTTAGCAGGCCTGATGAAAGGTTATTGTGGAAATGTGTCTTGCACACTGAAATAAATAACTGCATTTTCATTTCATCAATTATTTTGGGTGATGGTTTGTTCAAAAACTCAGATATGAAGATCTCAAAATAAGATTGATTTGATTTTTGGTGTTAAATGCCACTTGCAGCAATATTTCAGCTATATTATAACGACCAGTTTTAGTGATGGAAGAAGCCGGAGTACCCGAAGAGAACCACCGACCATGGGCAAGTAACTGGTAAACTTTTAACTTGCGGCTGCGAGTCGAGTGCATCCTTTTTTGTAATTTACAAAGCCAGGCGCAAACCCACGTCTTATTGGTGATAGGCTTATATGAGTTGTTTGGTAATCCAACTACCTAACTCATTAAGCCACCCGGGCCTTTCAAAATAAGAAGTCTGATGATATTTTAATGAAAATAAAGACAAAAACTATATTTTATCACACAAAAGTGGGAAATTATTTAGTTCCATGAAAATAACCTGATATATATGTTAACTAATATAGTTTCTTTTGAAAGTTGTGGAACAATTTTGTGTTTTGTTGGACAAAATGTCCAGAAATGGCAGAAACATGAAAAATAAACACTAATTTATGACTGGCTGTGAAGCATTTTGTTAAAATATATTAAGGATTGATCGCAATTTTTGTTCGGTTCATGAAGAAATAACCTCAATCAGGTTGTACACACAGTGTAGTGGGTTACGCAAGGTTGTGTACAACCTGATTGAGGTTATTTCGAATGAATTAAACAAATAATTTTGTTCAATCCTTATAAATTAATTCAATTTTTTTTTGTTATGATATTGAAAAATATATTTATTTTTTCAAAATAAGGCAAATAATCGGAAATAAATTTAAATAACCCCAATGGTGCCTCATTTAAAGAAAATCACCTGATGACAATGGCATGCGTCGCCTTGAGAACGACGTCTATTTTTAGATTCCGTTCATTGACAATTAACCTCAACTTTTTAAACCAATCAAAACATGTATAAAATGACATGTGACTCTATAATTAATTTATAAAATTATATGCCTTAACAACACAAGTCATAAAATTGGATGAAATCGTGCCTAAGCTTTCAACAGATACTATATGGCAACTTTAATGGTTGCAATGTTGAGGTGAAAACAGAAATCCAGTTACGTTTGTTTTATAAATGTGATGTTGGTTGAATTTTTTTGTATTCATTTTTTTGCACCGATTTTGTGAATGGCACCACATTTCTTTACACAAAAATGTCAATGGGTTATTGAAGTTCAGATTAAATTTGTTTTGGCACTTTATACTCCACACAAAAATGTTAAAGGTTTTTTTTTTGAAGTTCAGATTGATTTTTTATTCAGTTGAACAAAACTCTAAAAGGGTTTATTTTTGTTAAAAAAAAATTTTTTATAGCTTGAATGAAGTTTTCATTTTCATTTACTAAAAATATCTATTGATCATTAACATTTGATGGGATGGGTGCAAGTAGATCCGGTCGTATAAATAGATTTAGATTAAAACACGCTAGTTTTACAGTAGGGGACTATTTTGTTGTGTATTGTTCTTATAGTGCCATGTCTGATGTCATATTTTTAATATTAATTTTCTTCAATTGTCACTTTTGTCAAATCATAATGAAATAAAATTTTAAAAAGAAGGAAAACAATTCTGTATGTAAAATAATTACGAGAACAGGACTAAGGTTGCACATTTAACCTCTATAGGATGAAGACCTCAATCTAATCTTAATATGGTTTTCATATTTATGTGCGAGGGGTATTTTACCATGGAAATAAAAAAAAATACAAAACCATGCCTTTTAGTCGTCAAAATGTTGGTCTATTTTTTTTTTTTACAAATTCCGTGCCTTTTAGGGGTTGAAATCCCAAACGTTCTAAACTACAAAATTCATTTAAAAAAAATTCAGCATTGATATTTTTACTACTTATTTTTATTTATAAGACAAACATATCAAAAAATGGTTCGCTATAAAATGCAAAAAAAATGAATGTCAAGGGTAATCAGAGTGATAAGAGAAAGGGGAGGGTTTATTGTTGGGATAATTTAATATATTTTGTTTAATTATGATTTCATAGCTAGTGATCTCATTTCGTGCAATGGTGGATCCCTTATGTCATATGTATAGGTGGACGGTGGCTCACGTAAGACAGTTTTACTGCTGACCATTTCTTAATTTTTAGGTAATTTTATATAAATATTTGCATTTTCAGATTAAATTATTCAAGTTTTAAGTTTAACACTTAAATAAATAGTGTATTTACAATGTATTTTTTATCAATTTTTCTCTTCCATGTAAAATGTAATACAATTGTAATATACAAATAGAAATGTGTATTTAAATATTATTATTTTTTAATATGCAAGAAACAATTTCTGAAATTTATAAGAAATAAATGCAATCCCAATTTGAAAAAAAAAAAAAAAATAATAAAATTATGTTTTTACTGAAAATATGTAAAGAATAAGCTTACAGTAGTCTCACACTTCTAAGACCACGCCCAACAAATGCCACCCCTCTTGTCAGGCCAGATTTTAGTTGGACCGAGCTGGTAAAATCTTACTTAACTGTCCCCTCTCAAGAGAGACAACCCCTCTTATAAAACCACTTTTTCGTTATAGAATGGGTGGCTTTATAAAAGTGGAGACTGCTGTATTTCATTTGGAAAGTTATCTCCCCTTGGCCACTTTAGTATAGCTAAGGGAGATAATTTGTTAATGTAGCACATTAGTGCAGAAAAGGGAGATAATTTACTAAATTTTTTTTCTTTAATGTTTCATACTAATTTAAGTTTTCTTATTGTAAACAGGGTCAATGTATGGTTAAATTGTTGAAAACTCTTAGCAAAAAAAAAAAAAACAGCATCCACCAGGTGTTATTAATTAAAAACAATATATTATATGTAAGAATGGTAAAGCTTATGTGAGAATGATTCTGATTAGTCCCGTCTGTATATTGATGTATTTAGATATATAATATTGTCTGCATTGGTGTACATATTCATATCAAATATTAATATATTTTATTAATAAAACTGATTTCTGTTGTTTTGTTTTTGTCTGTCTTGTTTCTTGCCATGTGTATGTCTTGTTTTTGACCCCTTGTGTCCATCTTATTTCTGACCATGTGTATGTCTTGTTTCTGACCATCTGTGTCCCTCTTGTTTCTGACCATGTGTCCATCTTATTTCTGGCCATGTGTATGTCTTGTTTTTGACCATCTGTGTCCATCTTGTTTCTGACCATGTGTCCATTATGTTTCTGACCATGTATCCATTTTGTTTCTGACCATGCGTCCATCTTATTTCTAACCATGTGTATGTCTTGTTTCTGACCATCTGTTTCCATCTTGTTTCTGGCCATGTGTATGTCTTGTTTTTGACCATCTGTGTCCATCTTGTTTCTGACCATGTGTCCATTATGTTTCTGACCATGTATCCATTTTGTTTCTGACCATGCGTCCATCTTATTTCTAACCATGTGTATGTCTTGTTTCTGACCATCTGTGTCCCTCTTGTTTCTGACCATGCATCCATCTTATTTCTAACCATATGTCTGTCTTGTTTCTGACCATCTGTGTCCCTCTTGTTTCTGACCATGCGTCCATCTTATTTCTAACCATATGTCTGTCTTGTTTCTGACCATTATTAGTAAGAAATGATATGGATGTAAATGAACATTAGAGCATATCCAACTTTATATAGTTAGATATAAATTCAAGTACAGGAACAAGGCTTTTATTATGCCTTCACCACTAGGATTTGGGAGTGTTAAGTTTCCCCAATTTAATTGGTCCCACATTTGGGTTCCGCTCAATGACTTAAGTTCCCTTAAGGTGGTACCATACACTTCTGGTAAAATTTGATCTGCTCCTTTAATTTTCTTATTTTTTTTTGGCAGTGTGTTTGAATATATCCACTGTAATAAATATTAAAATTTTAACAAATTCCAACCAACAGACTCGGAGCTATAAATTCACTAGCCACATAGCAGCTTTTCTCTCTGTGGTTTCGATCACCGAGATGCTTGAAATCTGCATACACACATCATATGATCAAAACGTTCAACTGATTTTAAAGAGTTATCTCCCTGTAGTGTTAGGTACCACCTTAAGCAAATCATTTGAAATTTATGTACAAGGTCAGGGACCATAAAAGGAAAGTGAAGGTTAATTTTAAACTTTATAATGTTTTCCCTTCTGTAGGTATGTTTACTTTAGCTATCTGGGAATCTTTATGGTATTAATGTCATTTAGAGAGTGTATAGAATTTTATTATCCAGATCTGGGGTTATCAACAAGAAAGCAAAATATGGATGAAATTATCTAACAAATACTATCATCATTATGCCCCACATCCCATTATGATTAGAGTTATGGTGTTTAATGCACTTTCAACAATATTTCAGTTATATAGAGGCGGTCAATTTTATTTATAGAGGAGAAAATAAGTTGGAGACATCCCATTATGATGTCACAAATACAGACAAAACAACCATAGGACTCCCACCAGGAAAAAAAAGTGAGAAAACTAGATCTATCTGTTTTAGTTTTTGGCAATCTACCACTCTCTAGAATGCACATTCAAATGACATCTCTTTTACTTACATATCAAGACGATTTATTATACTCCCGCCCCACCGGAAGGGGTATACTGTTTTACCTCTGTCCGTCCCAAGATATTTTTCTCAGCAACTATTGATGGCAGAAATCTTTATACAGAAAAATGTATTTGGTCACAAGCTTCATATAGGTACCCTATATCGTGGGAAGCGTTTTTGGAATCGTCACATTCCTACTTCCTGTTTGCGGGGGTATCATAAGTGAGTATTCGCTCACAGTTCATCTTGTTACTTATAGTGTGATCATACATGTAACTGGTAGTAAACAGCAATCAATCAATCGATCCACTTTAAAAACAAGTTTATATTTATCTGAAATATCATTTTTGCTCATGAATTTGGTTTCACACCTCCACTTATGATTGAAGTGCCTATGCCGAGCCAGGAGAATATGGATTTTGCCTCCCTTTCTGTGACTATATGCATTAAAGTTAAAAAATATATATTATTTTGACTAACGCTGTGAGTTCGAATCCGCCGCTCATGAAGAGGCGTACTCGATACAACATCATGTAGTAAAGCTTGTTAGTGACATACGGAAGATCGGTAGTTTTCTCCGGATGCTCTGATTTCCTCAACAAATAAAACTGACCGCCACGATATAAATGTTAAATATTGTTGAAAGTGGCGTTAAACACCATAACCCCAACCCATCTTTGCTCTCTGATGAAATGAACTTAAAATATCTTCTTAGAAACCAAATGCTCATGAATAAAAATAACAAGAAATGCCACTCCAAACCCTCAACACACACCCTTTCCGGTCCACTCCTATGCCTGAGAAGTTTGACTGTACCACGCGATGTCCAGTGCGACAATTCCGCCAAATAGTGGACTGAACATTATGAAAAGAAACAATTCTCAATAAAAACATCGCTATATTAATATATGGATGCAAAATTTCCATCGTAGAAGGAAGGTATTTTTTTTCTTTAAGTCCGTCCCTAATTGCCAAACTGGGGTCTATTCATCAATCGCATTTGTATTGAGCTATAGCAATCAGGGTCATGCTTCTACATTCTACAAACCTATATAGGTTCTTTATTGTCAGACAAGTCATGATTTAGGAAAAGTCTCTGCATATAGAGTAGATACGATAACGTAACCCTCATTCCGCTTGTGCTCCATTTAGGGTAACCCTAAATGGAGCACAAGCGGAATGAGGGTAACGTTATCGTATCTAAATATAGACTACATTTGCATATCTCTCTCAGCTGATAAGATATTCCAGAGCTTCTGGTTCCTATGATGATTTCGTTGATAGATGTATGGTTGTTGCTAAGTTACCAAACCAAGTGTTTTTCAATACGGTATATCTGTGTTACAAATGGCTACAGGATAATTATGTTCTGCTTGGAGTAATCACAATCCCGTCCTTTCCTCGTGCGTAACTTATCACCGGGTTTGTGACAAGAGTAGTTAACACGACTGGCGCCACTGGTGGAGCAGAAAGTAGCTGTTTGTTTTTGTTTTTTTTGTATTTCTGTCTTTTGTTTTATTTTGCTTTTTTGTTTGTTTGTTTGATTTATTTGTTTTGTTGGATTTTTTT
>MJUT01021297.1:492492-510676 GCA_002080005.1 Gigantidas platifrons | reverse complement strand
GGGGGGGCGGGTCCTGTTGCTCAATCTTTGTAAATCATTGTTGGTCTTTTTTTCTTTTGGTCATTGTATGGTATTGTCTGTCTTCCTCGATTTACGGTTTCATCTTGTCAATTTCAAACTTTTCTGATTATTTAATCTGACAAGGTGCACATTTGAAGCCGACTGTCTTTGGTTCGTTTTGTTATCATGTATTGAATGTGCTACCACATGTGTGCAGCAGTAAAATAAATACTTGTGTGAAATTCGTCCGGACGGAATAAAATTACTGGTATAATAAGTCCATGGACCATAATTATTAGTAGGAAATACCCCATGGACTATATATAGCTACCGGTATTCCGACTATAGGAAAATTGTTCCAAGGACATTTATTGTATATCTGGTAGTAATACTAGTAGTTACTCCCAGTCCATACGAACTTTTTTTTTAATGGGATCAATTTGGCAATTGACCTTCGGACTTCAATTTATATGTTACTCATAACTGATCACAACACGGTATAAATGGGTATGGCTGTGGTTTGGTCAAAGTTAATCTTATAATCGTCGATAACACACGAGGCTGTGTGTGTTTATTACTTTGAGGGAGGGGGGGGGGGTAATAATTTTTATTTATGCAAAAGATTAGTAGCCGGAACAAGGGGAAATATATGTCCCCTCTCAAAGAGAGGAAGGCAAAACTCTAGCAAAAATTTAGAACAAGCTGAATCTGTAGAGTGGAAGCCACATTAATTACATTCACAATAAATCTAGAGGCAAATAGTGTGTTTGAGGAGAAATGACCTTTTTATGCTCAAGTCAGTTTTGAAAGCTCCCCCTCCCCCCATTAACATTCTCGCCTGCAGCTTGCCCCTAATTTCCGGTCCACTTACACCCCCCTTTTTTTTACACACACACGTCACTTTCAGGTACAATCAAAAAGCTTGGCCCAATCCTATACTTTCCGATCCACTCCCACGGCTCTGTAATTATATACGTGTACATGGTATATAAGGGAACGACCAATTAACTTGAAAGGGGGGGGGGGTTATGTTTTTTTCCTAAAAAAAATATTCTGATGCCCAATGTTGTTGAAAAAAATATTCTGATTTTGGTGGAGAAAAAAGATAATCTGATTCAGAGTTTTTGTCATATAACCTAATGTTAAATTCTAGAGAAAAAAAATTGCGCTTTGCGCGACAAAATACATATAAATATTCTAACTCTCGTGTTGTTCGAAAAAAAATTTCTGAACGAAACCCCCCCCCCAAGTTAAATGGTCGATCCCTAATTAAATGTCATCTTGTGATGTACTTTTAATGTAAATTGGATCACGCCAATACTACAGGTGCTATTTCCATTAAAATATTGAATTTAATTGTAATTGAGTCTTTCAGGAATTTTTTTTGTCTAAAATGTTTGCGTCAATTTAAAAAAAAAAATACAGCTTTTCACTGGTGCGACTTTGAATTTCCCGCCATTTTGTTTTCGGTATATTCCCTGTTACATGGTATATCGCACATCTATGCACATTTTCAGGTTAGGGTTATGGTGTTTTACAGTCCCTTTCAACAATTCCGTTTTACATGATATATATATGTTGCCAGTGTTGAGACCAGAATTTCCTCAACCGACTGGAAACAAAACATACTCCCATTATATTCCGAGCAGTGAACTTTCGAAATTCGAGACAATAATATTGGTCACATTTTATTTTAATGTATAAAACATTTTTTTGCAGTTTGTGTTTTACACACAATGTGTTGTAAATAATATTTTTTAATGCGCATTTGTCCATATAAGGAACTCTTTTAGCAATAAAATTATATCTGGTTGACCTAAAAATCTAATTTTTGGAACTATCACGTGACATTTCTGGCGGCTCTATCCGTATCACTGAAAAGCTTACGATCGTTATAATTTACCATATATTCAAACACATTGAAGACAGTGACGTAATACTCTTTTCGGGCGGATGACGGACGCGCTGGATTTTCCGCCATTTTGTTTCCTGAGAAAGTTTGAAAAAATATAAGCGTTCTTATATTCATACAAAATAATAGAAGAACAGGTAAAACTAATTGATTTATATGTAATGTGATTCTTGTTCAAGAAAATTCTTCCACAGAATAATTTTACAAAGCCAAATAACGGTGAAGATGGTGCGTGGTCGAACCCGTATCCGGTCAGGATGGTGTCTTGCCAAAAAAAGTAATATTCGAAGACAAATCCGTCGTGTTGGTGTGAATTACTGTTTACACCACGATGAATTTCATATTCTATTTGTCAAAAGGGTTCGATGTATCGGACAACAGTCAATTCTTGTCAAAAGTTTTGTGTCGTATGAAGCTGGAAATAATGCAATGCCCCATTGCATGCCAGATTTGACATTCACCCGTTCGTTATTTGATTACTTCAGAAATTAATTTTTTCAATTTGCATCACGACACAAGGCTGTCTTGTCTATTACGAATTCTTTTTATTCATCGACTGACAGCGGTAACCCACTAAAAGTAATGAGGGTAGAGCTGTCAGTCGAGGGATAAAAATAATCCGTAACACCTTGTGATTGCACTATTTTTGTTAATCTGACTATATTTTAAATACAAGTCAATTGTGCATTATTATTTTTTCCGTCGTGCTCATTTTTGCAATGTGGTTTAATATTACATTAAACTGTATGTGTTTTTCCTTGTTTTCTTTGATGATATTTACATCTACTGGTACCGTCGTGACGGACCGTATGGTAGCTGTATTTACAACTACATGTATCTGTGCAATCAGTGCCTATCACCACTAACGAGTAACGTTGTGAGTTCGAATCCTGCTCGGGCGAAGTGTACACAATCCAACATTATCTGATAAAGTTTGTTAGTCACTTGCGGTAGTCCTATAATATATGACTTCGCATTTATAAAGTCTAATTTTAACGTTTTCATGCTGATTTTTTCATTTTTCATTTTTTTTAAATGCGGAGTCATATCGGAAATGTCAAAATGTACATAGCACTTTCCGATGTCATTTCAAGTCGGAAGCAGATTCACAAGTTAACCCACTGCACACACCCCGAATCATGTAATTTACACCCCTTAACAATAAAAATGAATAAATAATTAACTTACCTTATCTCTAGAATCGTTAATCCCATTAGAATTGACAATTACTTTTCCAAGGTGAACTCATTCTCCCACCGCCATAGTTTAAAATCAGTGTTAATTAAATTTACGGATTCTAGAAAAAAATATGTCACAAAACGAACTAAAATTGTAATTTGGGATGCTGTTCACGGTGAATGAGGATTGCTTCGCTCACCATCAAAATTGTATTTTGTTAAATATGATGTATTTGTTGAGTAGTAACTCTTAGTTTCTGAAGTTATCGCTGTATTCTTCATTGGAACTAATCCTCGTTAATTTAACGTTCGTTTCATTCAAAATTTTTAAAATGTTCAAAACCGCCATATTTGAATATCAACGTCTTACTGTCCAAAACACTGAGAATATTTCACTGGAATAATGATGAATGTGATGGATTATAGACTTTAAATTACCATAACTATGTAAGGTAAAGCTACTTTTATAACTTTTTACTCAGAATAGAGTCTGTTTTTATTTTTTGACATGCTACCTGATTTGACCATCTTCCGATATTGACAATAAAAAAAAATAGCAAAAACAATAAAAAATGAATATAAAACGATAATATAAAATGAAAATATCGACGTGTTATAGGACTATCACTTGCGGCAGTTCAGTGGTTTTCTCTGGGGCAGTCCTTTCAGAAAGGGGGATACCAGGTACTTTTACCCACTAAAAATGGTAATTCGTACCTCTTAGTTTCAAAGAGTGATACATAAGATTAGTGCAGTGGAATCGCCATGCCCAACTCATAGATAGTACCTGTCGGACAAGCAGACATATCGAAATATGCCGGACCGTCGGAAACAATTTTCTCTTTGTCGGTGCGTCAAACTGTGTCTTTAAAAGTCGATCTTTCTTGCAATAGCATGTTTATTTCTTTAAATAAGCATTTTCTGTGAATATAAACTAAACTTGACCATTGCGTAATCCTAATCGAGTAACTTCCCTTTAAGAAATATAATTCGCTCCAAACATAGATCAGCATTCGACTAGATCTGTCTGTAAAATAAACCAAAATGCTTATCATTTTCACTATTTGTATTTTGAAAATATATATTCGTAAGTTTCTTCAGATTGATAGTTCATATTCTTTATTAAATATGTTCTTAAAACCTAATTTCTTGGTACATTGTCATTTGTAAATAAAATCGTAACTTAATGGTCCGACATGGTTAGGTACGAAAGATTCATGATTTGAGAAATACAATACGGACGAACCGGAAACCGAAAGATAATGTGTTCACATCTGAGTCGGCATCTCTTCCAGAGAGTTATTGGCAAAGAAAACAAACAATAACTTATTTACTTATGACCACATTAAATATAATATTCTATAGAAATATTAAAAGTGTTCTTGCATTGGTAAACCATCATTTTCTTATCTTAGGTGGAAAAAAAGGGGGAGGGACAGAATTATTTTTCACAACAAATCGTAATTTTTTCCCACAAAGACATTGATGATGATGACTATGAAGATGAGAATGATGATTTTCAGGATGAGATTTTTAATTTTGAACAAATATTGAGAATGTCACGAAATAACTGAATACCTAAAAAATTATTCTTGAAGTAAACACATGAAACATGTTAAACAAATAAATGAGTTTTTAATGGCGATGCGGAATATGTGGTGGCATTTTAGGTTTTTATTCGGTCAGACAAATTTTCTTTCAGTCGACAGTTTTTTTTTAAATTGCCTGACAGAATGTCAGACAAGTTGTCTTGGATTTTCGATATGTCTGGACAAGTAGATTTTCCTGGCTAGCTTGTCTTGGGACAAATAAAAAATAACAAGGCACAATAATTTCAAAGTTATTCTCGAAAAACATTCCCTCAAATAATATTATATTGATTCGTAAATATTGGAGATTTTTGTGTTGGAAACGTTCTCGTCTGTGGTGTTCTGAAATCATCTAAAAATAACTAGAATTATACAAGTTCTACATTTTTATGAGAGTTGAGTATTAAGACCCGATTATCTTACTGCATGGACTAAGCGATAACCGGGACCGCATAACAGTTTTTTTTATTGGAGTTCCGAATGTGATGTTCTGTTACCAGTCGTATACAAATGCGAACCATACATATTGGGCCTTACGTCCTTGAACATACAAATCTGGTTTCAGTTGTGACAATGGACAAATATTTAATAATAATAGAAAAAAGACTAAGGCTCTGGCTCTGGCCAACACACTTTTCAGTCCAAGTGGTTAGACGATTTCTGCCAGCTACTTGTCTACATTGATTACAAATAATTCCACTTTCAAGAACATAATTTCCTTGACTTTGAAAATTTGTTTCTCAGTTATTTTCGTGGTTTGGCCTTTTTTATGTTTATGGCATATACAACACTTGATTTTCATTGTTGCTGTAGTAATTACACACGGACATATTTATGTTTTGGTCGACATTTTATGGAATTAAACTTACTGTTTATGTTTGTAAAGTTTTGCAGAATGTAATTGTAAACAAACTCACGGGAATAGGAAGTATGGTTTGATATACATAAGGACCGGGCATAATACTATAAATATAAATAAGATAAATATAATTCATGACAGCTGGTGTATTTACTTAGCTTTCATAAAGTCAAATGCTCACCATTTATTTTATTTTGACCAAAAATATAAAATTTGTAAGCAAAAAAAAAAATTACAGCTTTTGACAAGACTCGAACCCATAACAAAAATCACATTTCACTTCGCAATTCCATGACATCGACCCATCATACCGATTGAGCTACCAAACTCATGCTAATCGTGGCGAAATTACATATACATATAGCTCATACATGTAGGTAAGTGCACTGTGCGGTTTTTTTCTCTAAAAATTTGATTTTTCTATATCTAGGACCTTGACAACCAAGCTCAATTTTTGTGGAGGGTTAAAAGACATATAGACGATTATAAACTAGAGGCTCAGCACTGAGCTGAGCCTGTGTCGCTCACCTTGCATTCTGCTCTGAAGAAACTGTATGGCTGGATGCTGATGGTGTCTCATATCGCCATATCTGGAGGAAATATCTTGATATTGCCGATCAGAATTGTGAATGTTTATTGGTTAAATCATGAATAGAGCCTAAGATGCTTGATCCACCAACTAGTCATCTGCAAAACATGCTGTTTGCATTGCCTCATGAAGGACACCAGTAAAATTAAACACATGACTTGTTTAATTTTTGATGAACAAAGCCATTGCTATTAATGTTAATCAAAATGAATTTAATCGATGTGAGAATCTTTTCAACGCAGCTTATGTCCGTAAATATGTCGTATGTCAAAACATCCAACCATTTACTGACTACACATAAATGGTCGTCATGTGGGCAGTGATAATTTATACAGGGGTACTTACGTTAATTTTATTAAAACGATATCTGAAGTTTTACGCAATCATACAATAGACCATAAAGCAAGGTCGATTTATTTCAATTGTGTACAGACTCCTCTGTCACTGAGGGTTCGGGTGGCTCAATGAGTTGGGTAGTTGGATTACCTAACAACTCATACAAGCCTATCACCAATAAGGCATGGGTTAGCTCCCGGCTTTGTAAATTACAAAAAAGAATGCACTCGACTCGCAACCGCAAGTGATAAAGATTTCCAGTTGCTTACTTATGGTCGATGGTTCTCTACGGGTACTCCGGCTTCTTCCACCACTAACACTGGTCGCCATGAAAGATAGAGCAGAAATATTGCTGAAAGTGACATTAAGCACAATTAAATCAATCAATCAAATCAACCTCTGTCACTGATGAAGGAGTGAATTATTATTATTGTTTGGTGATTTATTTTTGATATAATTCTGAATGCTAGAATAAATTTATTGTTTATTACGTAAGATTTTATATTTTTTGCACTTTCGTTTGTTCTGATAAGACATTCAAAAAGGAACTTGTTTTTCAATGTCAGACGCTCAATGATGAATTTTATTGTACCGACGAAAGTACTGAAACATCACATAGTGAAATAAACGTTTTTATTTTTGAAACTGAGTGAAATACTAGTTTTTCTTTCACTTGGAAATCTCAGGATTTCACATCATCTATATGTAATAAATTATTTTAACTAACTTATTTTATTTTTTCAGTTTGTAGTTAGAAAAGTTGTAGAAGTCGTACTGTCTCAAGAAATTGAAAAACCCAACATTTTGGTAAGTATGCATGTACATCTTCAGTAGAATAATAGTAATAGTTGTTATATACAGTGAAACTTGTCTAAACTGAACACTGAGTAAACCGAAAACCTGCCTAAACCAGACAGACTATACAGTCCTATCTACTGAACCCTGAGTAAACCGAAAACCTGCCTAAACCAGTCAGACTATACAGTCCTATCTACTGAACCCTGAGTAAACCGAAAACCTGTCTAAACCAGACAGACTTTACAGTCCTATCTACTGAACCCTGAGTAAACTGAAAACCTGCTTTACAGTCCTATCTACTGAACCCTGAGTAAACTGAAAACCTGCTTTACAGTCCTATCTACTGAACCCTGAGTAAACCGAAAACCTGTCTTAAACCAGACAGACTTTACAGTCCTATCTACTGAACCCTGAGTAAACTGAAAACCTGCCTAAACCAGACAGGCTTTACAGTCCTATCTACTGAACCCTGAGTAAACCGAAAACCTGCCTAAACCAGTCAGACTAATACAGTCCCATCTACTAAATATCTATGTAAATTTTACCTGTGTGAACCAAATACCTGTCTAAACAGAGCAAATTCTTCAGTCCCAAAGGGGTTCGGTTTAGACAGGTTTGACAGTACAATGTATGCATATAAAATAAACGTTAGAGAATGTGCATCATGGTCACGATCGTATGGTAGTTGGATTTACATAGCTTTGTATAGATGTAATCGGTGCCTATCAGCATGAAATTGTGAGTTCGATTCCTGCTTAGGTGAGGGGTACTAGATACCTCATTATGTGATAATGTTTGTCAGTGACTTGCGACAGGTCTGTGGTTTTCTCTGCATACTCTGGTTTCCTCCACCCATGAAACTTACCGCCACGATATAACTGAAATATTGTTGAAAGTGGCGTTAAACACCATAAATCAACCAACTAACCAACAAACCAAATATGTTGGGCAATATCAAGTTGCACTCTAAACACAAAAAAGAAAGTTTAACGATGAACAGAACAAAAGATATATCTATATCACCAAGATTCGTCACAGTGATTTTGCATGCTGTATCTCTGACTATACTTCACATGAAATATGTAGAAATGCTGTCCTTTATTTTGTATGCCTTCCCTTTACCATAGCATATACGATCTATTTAAAATACAGATAAATGTTATATATTTCTGACTGTACTGTACATGAAAAATGAAGAAATGCTATCCATTATTGTTTATGCCTTCCCTCTACCATAGCATCTACGTGTCGGTGGCGTAATGGTTCGCCTCGGGTCTGGCTGGTAGATCGTAGGTTTGAGCCACGGTCGGGTCAAACCAAAGACTATAAAATGTTGCTTCTCCGATGAGCACACAGCGTTAAGGAGAAAGAGCAAAGACTGGTTGGCTCGGAATCAGAATAATGTGTCCGAGTGAAGTGACATGTCTACCTGCAGACTGTTGTTTCAGTGAGCTAGCACTATAAAAAATCCAACTCAGCGTGTTGGTCAAGACCAAAGTGGACCTCATTATCATCTCATTGAAAATCAACTTGTTCTCGCCATGATATATCAGAAAAATTGCTAAGATGGCATTCAACAATAAGCACTCACTCCGGTCTATTTAAAATAAAAAGATAAATTTTAAATATTTTCATTACAGCTTTATAAACAATGTCTACACCAGTTTGACAACACTTTTAAGAAATGTCGTCGACACCTAAAAGATCAAGTGTTGGAACAACTGCTAGTAAGTCACCAGTACCTGTTGCCAATGACGATGGAGAGTCTCCTGTCAAAAGAGCGAGAGGTAGACCTAAGAAAGAAAGCCCTGTTGTCGCTGAAAGTACACCAGAGACGACGAAGGGAAGAGGTAGACCGAAAAAATTAATTGATACGCCAGCAGCAGGCGGTGATGCTGATAAAACACCTGTAAGAAATATTGATAGCGTTGAGACGAGAGGTCGTGGACGACCCAAAAAACTTACTGACACACCGTCTGAAGAGGAGGATAAGAGTGAAACAACGAAAGGTAGAGGTAGACAGAGGAAAGACAAAATGGAGGAATCTGCAAGTGAAGAGAAAAACAACGATGTGAGTTCTGATAAAAAGGGACGAGGAAGACCAAGAAAGAGTATAGGTGAAGGTCATCTGGAGGAATCTGCTGCAACCAGTAATAGTGGCGATCAAAAGGATGAAATCAATGAACAAGGGTCCAACGTTGAAATTTCTTCGCCACAGCCAGGACTGGTTGTAGTTAAAATTGAACCAGAGGATACCTTCCATATGTCAACACGAGTTAAGAAAGGCTTTAGCTGTAGTGATTGTGGACAAACGTTCTCGGTCCAGTATCTCCTTGAAGATCACGAACGAAGATGTAAGAAGCCTGAGACACCTGTTGTATCATCTAAAGCTAAATTAGACAAGATTAAGCAGAAAGCGATGAATATTAAGACAGAAACGACTACACCAAAATCAAAATCTAGTAAAGAGAAGGTCAAGGATACTCTAACACCGAAGAGAAAACCTGAATTAAAAGCAAACATTTTGTCAAAATCAAAAGTTGTGTTACAAGCAAAAGATTCTGAAAAAATAGCAAAGGATTCTGAAAAACAAGCAAAAGAGTCTGAAAAAATAGCTAACGAGTCTGAAAAACAAGCAAAGGAGTCTGAACAAATGCTTGATGAAAATAATGATGAAGCAGCTTATGATAAAAACAGGAAAGCTGAGGATGTTGAACAAGGGTCCAAAAGAAAAGTAGATGAACCAAAAACGTTGTCAAAACAGGTAACTGGTAAAGAGACGGTAAAAACTGTCGTGAAGACGGTTAAGACCCCTAAAGATCAAGGTAGTGTGAAGAAAGTCATTGAAAAGAAACTGCAACTCGTAGTAACTCCAGAAGGTTTGAAAAGGACAAAAGAAGAAAAGCCGGCAGTTTTGAGAGTGGAGAAGCCACGTGTATCTACGTATTCCCGATCTTTGTTAGTTCAAAGACCTACTAAACCTGTGGAAAAGAAGGTAGTTATTGTTGTTGGTGCTAAAGAAACGGAGGTCAGTATCGAAGGAACAGAGGATACTGATGCTGATGGTGAAGACGTGAGAATGGAAACTGTAGAAAGTATGAAAACTACTGAACTAGAATGTCACGAAGAAATGATTGACGGGAAATATGGTACGGATATTGCTGAAAGTGATACAAGTAACAAGGAAGAGGCAGAGGCGGAGGTTATAATTACAGCTCAAGGTCAAGGAGAGATGAGCAGTCCAGATAATATACAGGAACAGAACAAGGAACAAGATGAGGATAAAATGGATGAACAGTGCAAGGATAAAACAGGGGAACAGATTGAGAATAAGACAGGGGAACAGTACAAGAATAAAGCAGAGGAACAGGATGAGAATAGAACAGGAGAACAGGAACAGAACAAGGAAAAAATTGAACAAGAAATAATGAAGGTGCTAGAATCTGCTGTTCTTGGCAGTACTGAATCAATGGGTACAAATGAAATTCAAGATGAAGAAGTAAAAACAATTGTCAATGATATTGAGGAAACATTACAGAAAGAGCCTTACGGAATCGAAAATGTTGAACAAGAGGATGATTCTCAGGAAAACAGGGAGGAGGTAGATGAAGATATGGAGGGAGATGATGAGGATATTGTTGATGAAGGAGCTCTTGACGGAAAACGTAGGCAATCTGATGACGAAACGTGGACCCCTAAAGCTAAAAGACGCAAGAAAGGAGCATTGTATACACCCGCTAACGCTGGTAAAGGGAAAAATCAGGCAAAATCAAGAAAGACTCCGAAGAACACGATCTCATTGTTGTCTGTGGCTGCGAAGAAAACTCTAGAAAAGGCCAAAGAGGAGAATAAAGAACTTGATCCAGTGCAGTTAAAAATTTTTGAAAGTTTGATGTCCGTGCAAATAAAAGATGATGAGGATGACGAAGAAGAGGAAGATTTAGATGTTAAGGTCATAAAAAAAGAAATTGAAGATGGCGATGAAACTGGCGAAGAAAACGATGATGTTGCCGTTATTTTGAAAGATGAAGAGGCGTTGGTTGATATTTCGGTAATTGAGTCAATGGTTGATTTGGAATCCGCAGAATGTGCCATATGTTTCATGAAGTTCAAGAATGCCAAGTATATGAGAAATCATCTAGTAACTCACACTGGTAATAAGAAATTTACTTGTGAAGTTTGTTCCAAGAGATTCATGAGAAAATATGATTTACAACAACACATGATGAGGGTTCACTCATTCATCAAAGCAGCTCGCGGTAAAATCATATCGACCGAAGAGGAACTACTATCGGCCAATAATGAAAACATTAAAAAAGACTGTATCTATTGCGATAGCCAATTTACCACTCAGTTTATGCTGGACAGTCATCTAGAAGAAATTCATTCAGAAGAACGACCATTCGAATGTATTCATTGCAAGGCAAGATTTCCTACTTTGAAAAAATTGATTCGTCACAAGGACACTGTTCATTCAGAGCGTCAGCATCAATGTGAACAATGTGACAAGTCATTTAGATTTTTATATGCATTGAAAGAACATGAGAAAACACACAATGAAGTAAAGCCATTCCTTTGTGATGACTGCGGCAAAGGATTTGCTCTGGCCAAGTACCTCCAAAAGCACAAACAAAGACACAATCTACCCGAATCCCTCGATAAAGTCTATCATTGTAGATACTGCGAGAAAGTTTTTGACAATTTGCACGAATACCAGCAACATATCAGAACCCATACTGAGGCTGAAGATAGAGTTCACCAGTGTGACCAGTGTCCTAAGAGATTTTTTAAGTACGCTCATCTCAAGCGACACATTATGACCCACTCAACTGTTCGATGCTATCAGTGCCAGTTTTGTGAAAAGAATTACAAAGATCCTGACACTCTCCGTAAGCATGTCCGCTTCATACACAAAACTGCAGAAGAAGATGCTAACAGGAAAGAGTACCCGTGTCCATTTTGTGACAAGGTATTCTACAGTAATGGCCATCGTAAGCGGCATTTGATCAAGCATACAGGTGAAAGGCCGTTTAAATGTGACGAATGCGGCAAAGGGTTCACGGAGAAAAGGAGCTTACAGAATCACAAGAGAATACACTCTGGCGAGAGGCCGTATTCTTGCAAAATTTGTGGCAAAGCATTTATTCAATTGTCGCACCTGAATAGGCATACCTTCCTTCATACACAGATTCGTAACTTTGAGTGCGACGAATGTGGGAAGAAATTTTTTGAAAATGCAGACCTTCAAAAGCATCAGCGCATTCACTCTAAAGACAAACCATATAAATGTGAATTTTGCGGCTTAGGATTTTCACAGCCTAATATTTTAAAATGTCACAGACGACGACATACGGGAGAAAAACCCTATGTATGCGACATCTGTAACCGAGCATTTATCCAGATGGGGGCTCTTCAAACTCATCGAAGACTGCATACTGGTGAACGACCATTTAAATGTAGCTACTGCGGTCAAGGTTTTGTCAGCAAGGAGAGGATGAAATTTCATACCTACATCCATACAGGGATAACGCCTCACATCTGCCATATCTGTGGAAAGGGATTTCGGCTAAAATTCAAACTTCAGAGTCATCTTGATTCCCACGAGGGCGTCTATCGCTACCAATGTAAAATCTGTAACAAAGGCTTCCTAGAAAAGACCAAACTTAATCGTCACATCAAGCAAATCCATGATGACCCTACGAACCCCGACCACGAAGGATATATTGAAAGTAACATCCGCATTATCCAGCGTCCTGAGACTTCTGTGCCGAAATATCAAATTGTAGAACTACATCCTGAGGAAGACGAGACTACCACTCATGTCATTGTAGAAGATGACACGCTTCGTAACTTCAGTGAGATTGCTGTTAACAGCATGACGCAGCCTGCGGCAAATGAAGAGGTTATAGAAACTACATCTGATATCCAGAACATTAGTGTTCCTTCTTATGAAATACAAACGAGTGGAGCCGAAGGAACGAATGCAGTGCAGCACATTCAATTTGATGCTGAATCTGGAGAAATTACAACAACAGGCGGAACTACATTGTTTGATGGCACGACAACTATTAATTTGCCAGAAGGAATTATTTATGAAGGAATGGAAAATGGAGAAGAAGTTGTTTACGTCGTCATACCAGAAGATAATCAGACTGTCATTCTGTCGTAAAAAAAATTACGTCATTTAATTGGCATTCATTTGTTTACGTGGGAATTGAAAATGGAGAAGATTAGAAATTGTTTATATCATGAAACTAGAACATAATCCAAAAGAGATTCTGTTATTTTCTGTGAAAATTTTATGGACAGCCAACATGTGTGGAATGGGGAGAAAGCCAACAGTTATGAAAAATATGTAATTTGATAGACGCAGACTGTCATAAATAATCCAACTCAGATTCAGTTATTTTCTGTGAAAATTTTATGTACAGTTAACATGTGTGGAATGGGGAGAAAGCCAACGATTATAGATCATGTAATTCAATAGACTGTCATATATATGACAATGACTGTTACGTTATTTAAAGAGTTGAAATGTATTACTATTAGGGCTGTTCCATTTAGATATACCTGGGAGGGCAGACACCACTTATTTCAGACCCTCCCCCACCCCACACCAATAGAAAAGAAAAAAAATTCCACCCACCACCACCAAAATTTACTTCAATAGTACTGGAAAAAAAATTTATAAAAATAAATTCCTTTATAGAAACACCCAAATCCTAATCTCAACGAGATCAAGAGCCTCGAACTAATGATATACCAATATACGGCGTGTAAATCTCTCCCTTAAACTTTGCATATATATGTGCCTCTTGCATTTTACAATAACTCACTATTGTTTTGTAGCAAATTCTGGCAAAATGGCGTGATCTCTTAAGACAACAAAATGGATATATCTTTTTATTTCTCTGAAAAGCCAGCGAGTTTAAGGCAAAGCGAAGTCAAGATAAATACCCCCCCCCTCCAACATAATTTATTTTCAAGAGACCCAACATAAAAAAATATGGTTTCACCCCCACAACCAACAGAAAAATAAGAAAATGGCATTCCCCCCTCCCAGGTAGACTTAAATGGAACAGCCCTTAGTCATTTTTAAGACATCTCTTGTTTTTATGGAGAAATTTATTATTTTTGTGACATGGGTTGAAAAGGAACAAAAATATAACAAGCTGATCCTTTATAAAAAATAATTATTTATTGGTAGAGTTAAAGAAAACGGGGGAAATATTCTAAATACATAAGTCACATGAAGTAAACTGTTAAGAAGAAAATGCATAGTTATTGTGTAAATAGATATTTGCGACCATAAAATCGTAAATTAACATTCAAAAGTATTGATATATATAACAATTCTGTTAAAATTGCTGTTCTATTCTACTGAAGATTTGATAAAAATATGTTGTTGGTTTTTTTTTAAGTAATTTGTCAAATATTGGTTTTTTGCAACTTGATTTCCTGAAATTTTCAATTTTTGATTTTCACTTTATTCTGTGGGTTTTTTGTGTGTGTTTGATTTAGATTCAAATATTTTTTATCACTTTTACCATGATGTGCACATTTTTATTTTTTAGCTTTGAAAATATGTTATCAGTCAAGATCATGACATAATAGTTACATTTAAAAAAAAAAAATTATTGAAAAGATAATTAGAAAACTCAATTTAGGCTTGGAAAATAATTAAGAAACACACTTTAATTTTTGAGCAGATTTTTTTTTCTAATTACAAATACATGTACATGTATGTGTCCATCATTTACCAGTGGTTTTTTTTCTTTTACATTTAACATGAATTAACAAAGCCAACCAAATGTGTAATAGATATTTGTGATCTTTTAACAAAATTACCCAGTAGAACAAAACAAAAATGCATTTGTAATAAAAACTAAATTGAAATGCATATGAATTGTCAAAATGAAAATTTATTTTTGAAATATAAATATTGTTACATTTTATTGTATTTATTAATTCTGTCAATGTAATATTTACTTTTAAGTGTATCGTTTAACTTTTTGCTCACCTGAACCAGTGTACTAGATACAACAATATGTGATCAAGTTTGTCAGTGACTTGTGACAGGTCAGTGTTTTTTCCCCGTGTATTCTGGTTTCCTCCACCAATTAAACTGACTGCCATGATATAACTGAAATATTGTTGAAAATGGTGTTAAAACACCATACCAATATCCCCATCACCTGAATCAAAGGTCCATAAGAGGTATTGTTGTCACTTTGCATTGAACGTCTGTGTCTGTTAGCTTTTCACAAACCACTGGAGAAATTGTGACCAAACTTAGCAGAAATTTTACATTGTTAGCGGTCAACATTTTATTCTATGATGTTTGTTTATCTAGAAATTTCACAAGGTCACTATGCCAATATTTCTTCATATGCATGTGGAATTGAATGCCGACTGCTTAAAATGTTTGTGTTCTTTCTTTTTGTTAATCAGAAATTTTATTCCTTGGATTACCCTTAACAAAAAGCTTTTTTTTTTGTGTGTGTCAGTTGGAAATCCAAAATGGCCACCATCGCAGGACATAGTTTTACATATGAGAAGACGAAAAAATTTCTGAAACTAGAAACATGGTTGAATCCAAATTTGCAGCAATAATCATTGAATCTTTCCTTACATTTAAGAAAAAAAGTGTGTGGATTCGAAATCCAAGATGGTCATCACAGCAGGATAAATTTAACATATGACACTATGGGAAATTATTTTTGAATTATTCTTATTTGAAACATCTATTCATTTGACACTAAGATGGAATGTTCCTTTATGTTTTTTGTGTTGATCAGAAATCCAAAATGACTGGCCACTATAGGCATAAAAGAAAATAGTTTAAACCTTGTGAGAAAAATAAAAAATTATCTTAAGAAAGTAGAAACTTGATTGAATCTATTTGGAAAATAAAGTCATGAGATGATCCCTTAAAAAGTTTTGGGGGGCCGGGTGGCTCAATGGGTTAGGTCGTTGGATTGAACAGCCTATCACCAATACGGCGTGGGTTTGCACCCAGCTTTGTAGATTACAAAAAAGGGTGCACTCGACTTGCAGCCACAAGCGATAAAGTTTACCAGTTGCTTGGTGGTTCTCTCCGGGTACTATAGCTTCCTCCACCACTTAAACTGGGCGCCATGATATAGCTGAAATATTGCTGAAAGTGGCGTTAAACACCAAAAATTCAAATTCAAATCAAAAACCAAAAGTCAATGGCGTTAAAGCTTCCCATCACCTTTATAACCACAAGACATGTTTAGCAATGGAATACACTGAAAAGCTTTTTCTCTGAAGCTACAAACTTGCTGGAACCAAAGCAATGCAATAAACCAGTGAGCTACAAACATGCTGGAACCAAAGCAATACAATAAACCAGTGATGAGCCTCTGGTTTATTTTTGGAAGAGTCCTGTTTGGTTTGTTCTAACACAAGTTGTAGCAATTACTGTGGATCTTCAGAAAAGGTCGTCGTGACGACCCACAGTAATTACCCTCATAAAAAAAGAGATGATTAGGAATTTCAAAGAATTATTTTTACATTAAAGTAATATTTTTTTTCTTAGATATTCATAAGAAACAAAACAACTTACCTACCCACTTCAAAAATGATAAGTTGAATGACAACAACCAGTCCCTATGTTTTAAAAGGATGGCTTTGGTATAGAATGAAAATCCGAATTTTTTTTAATATACTTATTATGTACCTGTGAATTTTGTTGGTATTTTTATTTATGTATACAGTAAAATATGTCTAAACCGAAATTCTTTTCGACCTACTTTTGTGTTCAGAATAGACGGGTGTTCGGTTTATACAGGTTGAATTAACAAAGATTTCCTACATAGGGACTATAAACTTAAAGTTTGGTTTACACAGGATTCTTGTTTATTCAGGGTTCGGTTTAGACAAATTTCTCTGTATTTCATTTTTGTACTTTTAATGTGTATTCTGGTTGTTTCAAGACAAAATGTTGAAGGAATGTTCGTACTAATTTATTTAATAATACAAATCAATATAAAAAAATGTAGTTCTACAAATTCAATCCTGCAATGTGATATTTATTGTGTTTCTAATGATTTTGTTCATTTTCAGCTTGTGTTGTTTTGAAGATGCGATTTATTTTTTAACTAAATGTTTGTATTCAATAACAAATAACATGCTATTACATGTATCAGGTTTTTATTTCAATTTTTCATACTAGCAGTCCTCATGATTAGCACTGACTTGTCCTCCTGCCCAAGACAAGTAAATGTTCAGTTTTTATTTAGAACTGTATATAAAATGTATTCAAGAATTTGAGTGGTGCACCTTCATTTTAAATAAATCAGCTACTGTGTTGATCTTCAAAATGTAAAGTTCACAGATTTTATTTCATCTTTCAAAATTTTTTTTTATTATACCCCCACTCGTAGAGAGGGGGCTATATTGCAATCACCTTGTCCATCTGTCCACTCACACTTTCATAATAGAGATCTCAACTTCTACTGGAAGAAATGATTTTATATTTGGTATATGGCTTTGGCATGGTGACTTGTACCGTGTCTCCCCTTTCCAGGTTTACCGCACATCTACTTCCTGTTTACCGTGTGACTTACAAATGAACGAGTGGGGGTATTCTTAGCACGACGTAGTGTGCAACATCTTGTTTGTATTTTATTTTGAGTGGTGCACCTTTGTTATAAATAAGTTTAATCAGGTACCCTAGTGATCTTCCAAATGTAAAGTTAAAGTAAAAAAAATAAAAAATTAGATGTTTTTGCATCTTTGTAAAAAAAAGGTCTGGCTATACACTAATCAGAGGCGGATCCAGGATTTCAAGTTAAGGGGGGGGGTTTGCACTTAAAAAAAATTGCACCGAGTGGAGGGAGGCACGAAAATATTTGGGGTATTTCATGTGAAAAATCACGATTTTATGCAAAAAATCAT
>MJUT01021297.1:446961-492430 GCA_002080005.1 Gigantidas platifrons | reverse complement strand
CCTCTGAATCCGCTCCTGCTAATATCTATCAATATGCCGTTTGGGGTCATGTCATGTATCCTTTCATTTATCTTTGACCATCCAATCATGTGCAAAATAGTTAATTCTAACATGACCTCCTTCTTTCGCTTTGTTAACAAATGAGCGAGTTATCAATTCGGTATAATCTCATTAGCACATGTGCCGGCCGGTGAATGTAACTGACTTTTCAATTAGTAGCATAAATTGTAACCCGAATAATGCCGATAGAGGGCGCAGTATTATGTGAGTTACATAAATTGTGTGCAACATTTTCTGCAAGCGTAAATATAAATTACCGTCTTCCAATCAAAGTATACTACCGTATTTGTACTCTTAGACATATCAGAATCGAAATAAATCATTGAAGCCAGAATGTGTTTTTGAGTTTTAACATGGATTGGCGGATATTAGTAAATTTTATCCCTCGCTAATGGCTCGTGATAAAATACTAATATCCGCCAATCCATGTTAAAACTCCCAACATATTCTGGCTTCCATGATTTATTTCTTAATTTATAGCTCATGTCATGTACTCGGTTTTGATACCTAAAGATTTAGTAGGCTCATCTCTGATTGGTCGACTGAAAATATGAACCTTCAAGCATGACGTCTTTAGCTTGGGTGTGAATTTTTTTTAAGCTATATCATGGCGAGAACAAGTTAATTTTTAATGAGATGATGATGAGGTCTGCTTCTAGACCAACACACTGAGTTGGATTTTATAGTGCTAGCTCACTGAAACAACAGTCTGGGGATAGACATGTCACCCCACTCGGACACATTAGCTTGATTCCAAGCCAACCAGTCATTGCTCTTTCTCCTTAATTTCGCATGTTTAGGGAGAAGCATCAAATACCAGTTTTATAGTCTTTAGTTTTATCCGACTTGGGCTTGAACCCACGATCTGCCACATCCTGAGGCGAACACACGAACCATTACACCACATGATGTGGTTAAATGTCTTTAGATGTTACTGTATCGCCAAATTAGTTTTATTTAAATATAGGATATAACAAACATCTATGTTTAATTAGATTGGTACAAATGTTCCCTGTTACGTAGTTTGAATTAACTTGTGTGATAAGTTTTTACATTGAAAATGATATGTACATAGGGTCAGTAAATGTCAGTTGACGGTTTTAATTGTTAATTATTTGTATTATATTTACGTCATTGTTATGATAATGATATTAAAAAGCAATAATGCCTCCCTACTTCGTCATTTTATTTACTCAATACACTAGTGAAAGAAGAGTTTGAAGATACCAAGGGAGGTAATCAGAATCCATATATCAAAGAAGAACAGACAACACAATGGCCAAAAGAAAAAATACAAAATGACAAACAACGATCAATAAAGCATCCATATAAAACTAAAGATCGAGTAACACGAACCCCTCTAAAAACTGTGGGTGAACTCGGGTGCTCTTGAAGGCCCATGTAAGTTCTTTTGATTGATTTTTTTGGTGTTTAATGCCACTTTCAGCAATATTTCAGCTATATCATGGCGACCAGTTTTAGTGGTGGAAGAAGCCGGAGTACCCGGAGAGAACCACCGACCATGGGAAAGCAACTGGTAAACTTTTTCACTTGCGGCTGCGAGTCGAGTGCACCCTTTTTTGGAATTTACAAAGCCGGGCGCGAACCCACACCGTATTGGTGATCGGCTTGTATGAGTTGTTAGGTAATCCAACTACCTAACTCATTGAGCCACCTGGGCCCTCATGTGAGTTCTTGTCATCACTTTGAGTCTGTTGTCTGTAAACTTTTCACATTTCATTTCAGTCTTCTCCGAAACCACATGCACCAAATTTGGGACAAGGTAGTGATTTTTTGAGTTGGGGTTATGGAATTTAACGTCACTTTCAACAATAATTTAGTTATATCGTTTTGAGTTTTTGGAATTGATTGATGCTTAACGCCAACTGTAGCAATACTGGTGTGTAGGGATGATTGGAAACTGAACATTCTGATTGGCTAATATTTAAGAAAATCTCTGCAACCATTGTGCAGATTTAATTATGATGTAGAAATGTTCGTGTTTTTAGCACCAAGCAGAAAACCAAGATGGCAGCCACATCAGTTCTTAACATAGGACCCAATGGGAAAATGAATAAAAGCTTTTTCTTGGAAAGAAAAAATACCATTAAACCCAAATTGTACATGAATGGTTATGATGGTGCATTAAAAAGCTGACATTTTTTATGTATATCAGAATTCCAAGATTACCATCGACACAGGACTTTTTTTTTTTAACAATGGGAAAATGAATAATAGCATTTTCTTAGAAAAAACAAACATGATTGAACCCTAACTGTACACTAATTGTCATTGGATGCTCCCTTGCAGTATTGACATTCCAAGATGGCCACCACCACAGTTTTTAGCATAGGACCATTTAGGCAAATGCATAATATCTTTCCTTAGAAAAATACAAACCTGATTGAACCCAAACTATACATGAGTAATCATTGGATGGTGCCCTAAAAAGCTGATATATTATTTTGTGCAAATGAGAAATCCAAGATGGCCACCACTAGTGCTGGACTTACTTTTTACAATTAGACCCTATGGAAAAATGATTTTTTCTTAGAAACGACAAACATGCATGGTTGAACCCAAATTATATATGAATGGTCACTTGCAAAGTTGGAATTTTTAATTTGCATCTGAAATCCAAGATGGCTGCCAGCACAGAATTTAGGTTTTAGTAAATATTTCATAACCACACTATAGGAAAATGAATAAATGTTTTTTTCTTAGTAACTACAAGCATGATTGGACTCGAGCTGTATATTAATCGCATATGGTCTCTCACAAAGTTGGATTTTTATTATAGGGATATATTGCGTCGGTGGTGTAATGGTTAACGAGCTCGCCTCGAGTGTGGGTTGGAGTCCCGATCGGGTCAAAACCAATGACAGTGAAATTGGTGTTTGCTGCTTCTCCCCATAACACGCAGCATTAAGGAGAAAGAGCAAAGACGGGTTGCTCGGGATCAGGATGTGTCCGAGTGGGGCGACATGTCTATCCACAGACTGTTGTTTCAGTGAGCTAGCACTAAAAATCCAACTAAGCGTGTTGTCTAATACAACGTGGATCTCGTCATTATCTCATTGAAAATTAACGTGTTCTCGCCATGATATAGCTGAAAAAATTGCTGAGTTGGCGTTAAAGAACAATCACTGACACTTATAGCGATCGGAAATCCAAGATTGCCACCAACACCACAGTATTTAGTGTAGGGACCAATGGGAAAATTATTAGAAGCTACAAATGATAATCAGCTAGCCGATACAGGCTCAGTTAGCTTCTGGTTTATTTATGCCCGAAGGGGCCACCGTAGTCGTGGACGTATGATAGTTGAGTTTATAGCTATCTGTACAATCCGTGCCTATCACCACTAAATGATACAACATTTTATGATAGTTTGTCAGTGACTTGCGACAGGTCGGTGGATGTCTCCGGATACTCCTGTTTCATCCACCAATAAAATTGATCGCCACGATATAACTGAAATACATTTTTGAATTGTTGAAAGTGTCGTTAAACACCATAAAACAACCTATTCAAGAATTATTATGTGATGGTTCCTCTCACATAGTCCAAACTTTAAGATTTTAGTTTCAATGATTTATATTGATTTTTTAAACTTACAATTACTTCATCAAATTTCCCAACAGATTCTACCTAGTGGTGACATTGCTGGACAATAATCATCTTCAGAAAAAAATGGTGGAAGAAAGTTTATCACATATAGGAAAATTGTTTTAATCATCTGAAGAACAGTGTCGGATTTACTAGTGTGCTTAGGCGAGCTTAAGCACAGGGCCCAGTTGGCCAGGGGGCCCATCATCCTACCAAAAACATTACACATAAAACTAAAGATCTAGTAACACGAACCCCACTAAGAAACGGGGGTGAACGCAGGTGCTCCGGAAGGGTGAGCAGTTTCTGCTCCACTAGTGGCACCCGTCGTGTTACTCTAGTATATGTCTATCTATAATGACCCGTTACAACATAGCTAAAATCTAACTTCTCAGTCGTTAATAATCATTTCTTCGATGTGTTGTCTTAATGGAAATTTTGGCTTATTCTTGAAAACAATTAAAAACAAAAATACGAAAACAAAAAGCAGCGCTCCTATGTATTATTTTTCTTCTTCTTAAAAGCAATACAGACCATGCTCAATTACATTAGAATTGGTGTAATAAATGAAAACATGGTCATGCGCCTTTTTTTTTCTTTTTTCTTTTTTTTTTGATGTCGGAATGAAATGAAAAGAAAAAAAATATTACACTGCCAGAACAATTCCGAAATCAAATATTAAAATCCTAGAAACAGTCAAAATGACTTCTTACTTTCCTGCCTTGGTACAGGCACTTCAATAAAAAGTGGCGGGGTTAAACTAGTCTTATGGGTCAAAACCTCCCCTCTTAGTGAAATGATGCGGTCATGCAAATGCTTTCCACGTATGAGTAAAATGTCAACTTATTATAACCGCGCGGAAAAAAACTGCGTTATTGTAAAGAGCGCTATAATCGTGAACATTATAAATACAGATTAATACATGGGCATTTCCATATTGGCCTGGTTATCATCCCGAGACCCCCATATTGGCCCGAGACGCAGTCGAGGGCCAATATGGGTCGAGGGATGATAACGAGGCCAATATGGAAATGAAATGCCCATGTATTAAACTATTTATTACATACTTCCGACATCTAGAAAAGAGACACCCATGTTGGTCTGAAACGAAATGGAGGCCCATATTGGCCCGGGCCAATATGGGCCTCGATATGGAAATGATCTTGTAGTAATCCAATACCAGTTATTTTCCCAGGGTGTGAAAATATGGACACTTCCGGTCATATTGGTCATACAAAAATGCCTTTATTTTAACTAAGTATGTAATAATATATAGTATGTTTGTGAAACAGAAGTAGTCATAATATTAGAAATAACAATGTTTGTTTCATGTATCTACGATATTTATTTCATACAGGATATCCCTACGCCACATTATTTCACACAGGATATCCATACGCCACAATATTTCATACAGGATATCCATACGCCACATTATTTGAAGCGTCACCATTTGCATTTACAATGACTCCATACTTGACATTACCTGTCAATGAACCCATGGTATGATGACCCGGAAGTATATCGCCTCTCACAGTGATATATGGGTAATTAAAGTTTTTAGTATCTATGACGTATGGATTGTTGAAAAATATGGGTTGGTTGTCCAGTGTCAAAAATGGATACTCACGACTTTTACAAGTAATAAGTATGTGATGTTTCAAGCCATCGTTCGGAATTGTAAACTCATGAGATGTTTTTAATTTATCTGTTGGCTGGACTATAGTCATGAACGGTACAGGTGGCTGGGATATCCCTGTCTGATAATATACGGCCATTACAGGTTTATCAGAGGTGATGATCATCGGTCTTGAGCTGTTTAAATGGATGAATTCTCCAGACGTATTCATATGAAAGGTTGTATTAGAATTCGTCTGCAATACGTTCACTGTTGTTTTTACCTCAGGGGAGATAACTCTAACAATAAATGGTTTACCTTTATAAATGGGAGGGATAATAAATGACGTTCCCAAATCTCTCAATGGCGGCATCATCTCAATTAAATAATTGCAAAGCGAACTACCCGTTGGTACTTTGGCACATCCACTCCCTGACTGGACGGCTATTTCAGAGTTCGCCACAACGATTGACCCTGTTAGGTCAGCGGTGCCACCAAGTTCGAAAGTACCACTTTTATTAAGGTGTAGCGTTATAATTTGACCATTCGAGTACACCGTATTGTTGTATGTTACTTTCCCACCTGGATTCGTTTTCAAAGAAATAACAACTTCAGTGTTTGGTTTGGTAGCCGTTATACCAACAAAAGCGTTCCCAAAGGAGGAACCATATGACGCCACCAAATATTTTGTTGAAAGACTTTTCTTTGGTAAAACAGAAAATCCTTCGTATCCCAACGGGTCTTTATATAGCGCACTTAATGCTGTTTTTGATGACGTGATGGCATATATCCCTTTATTTTCAAACGTATTTTCTTTAACTAAAAACTCTGGTGGGACAGTTATGATTTTAGTTGTACCATTTAACGATACGTTTAAGCATATACCTATTTCAGGATTAAACAAGACTATCCATTTGACAGACAATGAGGACACCACTAATTTTAAATTTGGGTTAGCCTGTGATAGTGGTCCTCTGTCGTATAATAAACTAAACTCCTCATTCTCTGAAAATGAAAAAAAATTCTTTCAAAAATCCAGTTGTAGTCATACAGTTATCCACGATGTTCGTGTCGATTTTGCAGTAACACGACGGGTGCATGCCACTAGTGGAGCAGGAATTACAAACCATTTCGAAACATCCGGGTTTATCCTCGTTTTTATTGTGTGCGTAGTTCGTGTTGCTCAATCTTTTCATGTTTTTATGTGGAGCGTTTTGTAGATCATTGATTTATTTGGTCCTTTTTTCATTTGACAATTATAGTGTGTGTCATTTGATTTGCGGCTTTTGGTTACCCCTATTGTTATCTGTAAGCGTACTTTTGTTCTGGTGTGTAGAATTTCCGGTTAGGGTTAGGGTTAGCATGGAAAAAATAACATAGTGCAATAATTCCTCTGGAAATTATACACTAGTGTAACTTGTCCTCTGGAAAGAAAACACTGTTCCATATCTTCCAACTTTTCGTAGAATAATAAATGTGGCCATTTTTTTTTATTTTTACGATATTTTAATTGGGTTTTGGCACTGTTCTGAAGAAGTGATATTCCTGTGTTTTTGTTTGTTTTTTTTTCCATTTTATTTGGTACAACTGATTAATATTCAATAGGACATAATTAATCATTTCATGCTTTTAGCATTTTGAAGCCTTTGCTTCATTGTATCTGTATTCAAATAGCAGACATAGTCGTAGAGTGACTGCTCACAATGCATGCGCATGTGTTATTATATAATCAGTTCATAGATGACTGTTACCGAAAAAAGTCTTTGTTAACCGAGGCGATTCTGGGGATCAGAATCTGACTGTTACCTCAAAAAGTAATTGTTACCCGAAGCGATGCTGAGGACCAGAATCTGACTGTTACCCCAAAAAGTCATTGCTACCTGAAGCGATGCCGAGGATCATTTGTAAACCACAGAAGTCGAGGTGTAACAATAAATTAACAAAGTTGCAAAAAACATTTGAATGTAATGATGAAATTGTTTCTTTTGTATACATTTATTCCCTAGTAGTAATTACTATTGCACAATTTAATATGTTAACGATGGCTTACAGATGAAATGAAGTGAAAAATACCTTAACTTTTCAAATATATGCATCGCAATTATTATTTCATTATTCTGCACTCGCAGCCGCAAGTGATAAAGTTTACCAGTTGCTTGCCCATGGTCGGTGGTTCTCTCCGGGTACTCCGGCTTCCTGCACCACTAAGACTGGTCGCCATGATATAGCTGAAATATTGTTGAAAGTGGCGTTAAACACCACAAATCAGATCTTAAATCAAAATCATTATTCTGCTATATAGATATCTCAATTAAATGAAAGTGCATCTCGAGTTACGTCCCTTTGTCCGTATGTCGCAAATTTGGAAGCGTCTACCGATATATATACCATAGACTAAATCAATGAAATGTTTGGATTTTCAAATAAACTAGAGCTAGTGAGTGAGTGATTATTGTGTTACGTCAACTCGGCAATTTTCAGCTATGTCATGGCGAGAACAAGTTAAATTCCAATAAGATGATGATGAGGTCCGCTTTATACTAGACCAACACGCCAAGTTGGATTTTATATTGGTAGTCCACTGAAACAACAGCACACGGATAGACATGTCAACCATTCGGACATATTTTCCTGATTCCGAACCAACCAGTCTTAATTTGTTCTTTCTACTTAATGCTGCTTGCTTAGCGCTTAGCGGAGCAGCAACACAAACCAATTTTATAGCATTTGGTTTGACCAGACCGGGGCTCGAAACCACGATCTACCGCATTCGAAGGGAGCACGCTAACCATTTCACTACCGATGCGGTTCAAATAAAATAGAATAATGATAATGCGTAATTAAATGTTACATACCGTTTGTAAGAGGAGCCTTGCATGCAGCATAAGGATCAATAGTTGTTGTTGTCATAATCTGTGTGGTAATCTCTGTCGTCTGTTCCGTCGTTTGTTCAGTTATCTGCTCAGTCGTCTGCTCTGTTGTTTGTTCACTTGTCTGTTCAGTCGTCTGATGTGTTGTCTGCTCAGTTGTCTGTTCAGTCGTCTGCTCCGTTGTCTGCTCAATTGTCTGTTCAGTCGTCTGTTCAGTTGTATGCAACGTTGTCTGTTGCGTTGTTTGTTCAGTTGTCTGTTCCGTTGTTTGTTCAGTTGTATGCAACGTTGTCTGTTCCGTTGTTTGTTCAGTCGTCTGTTCAGTTGTCTGTGCCGTTGTTTGTTCAGTCGTCTGTTCAGTTGTGTGTTCCATTGTCCGATCAGTTGTCTGTTCTGTTGTCTGGCCAATCATCTGTTCAGTTATGTGTTCCGTTGTCTGTTCTGTCGTCTGTTTCATTGTATGTTCCGTCGTCTGTCCAATCATTTGGTCCGATGTCGTCTGGTCTGTCGTCTGTTCCGTCATCTGGACAGTTGTTTGTTCCGTTGTCCACATATCCGACGTCGACATCTGTTCAGTAGTGTGTTCATCTGTGGTCATTTCAGTCGAAATATCATCTGTCGTATGTTCCTCTGTTGACAACTGTTTATCTGTCGTCATTTCATTGATCGTTGATGCTTGGTCTTCCGTCATCATTTTTTGAAAGTCCGTCGTCGTGCTTATTGCATGTACATTTGTCGTTGTTTTTGGTAATTGGTCGTCAGTTGTAGATTCTGACGTTAAGCTGTCAGCTGTTGTTTGTGCTATTTTAAAACTTGTCGTTGTGTCCAAGTGAATGGTGCTGACAGGACTGAGATCTGGAAATTAGATATGTGTACCTTTTATGGTGAAAAATCAATTTGAAAGAAGAAAAATGAAAAAATAAATCAATACAGGAAGCTAGAAAGATGGACAACATGGGCACACTAAAACAACCGGGCTATTTCCCTTTTGTCTGTGCTGTTTATTTCCTTTTAGACACATCCGTATGAGAGGCTTACTTTTTCCTAGCACTGGTCTGGAACTTCTGTTAGTCGGGTGCATTGTTGTTTGAGTTGGTGGGAGGAAGTGGTATATCTTGTTGATCTTAATTTAAATTATGTTCTTTTAGAGTCTGGACAATGTTTCTCCCATTTGACTTTGTCTAATTCTTATGTACAGTTTGTGTTTGCTTTCATTTTTGTGGCTGCTGTGGTGGAGTAATAGGCAGTCTACTCGCATCATCTGCGATCGGTAGTTTTAAATCAGAGACGATACTATAACAGGTATCGTCATAGTCTCATCAACAATATACTAGTTTTCTCTAGAATATAGAGTCAAACTCACTCACTCACTCACTCACTCACTCACTCTATACAATAACATAATTTTGTCGTAATTTTTCGTAACTTACCACATCGGAAGCATGTTGAGAAACAGCCATACGTTGTAATAAATAACTCAGAACGGCAGATAATATTTTTAGAAATAATTTTACAGAAGTGTGAAGGACCATCATTGTCTGTACATGAGTTGTCTCCCGAGGGAGTGGTTGGTTTGATTGTTGAATATGGCGTCGTCATTCTTGGAGTAATCTTTTGTGGTGTGATTGGCAGTGTAACGTTTGCAAATGGGTGCAGATCTAAAAAAAAAAAAAAAAGAAATAAGACAATCATGACTAGCTGCGGAACCGTAGCCCTTATGGTCCTTGGCCAGTTTTCTGATATTTGCGGACCATAGGGCTACGGATTTCACCCTATCAAAAACTTTAGAAAATGCGCGGTGAAAATTTTGCGCACCTTTTTTGCAAATTATTGTCATGAAATCGTGTGCGAGAACGGTCAAACATATATATTTCGTTTCGTGAGATATTTATCTACATTCCTCTATACTAACTTACCTATTAACAATCATTTCCAGCTCGTTATCATAACAAATGTATCGATATTAATTGATCCCGCCTACTTCGTTCCGCCATCTTGTCATTGTGGTAATATCGAGACAGTTGTTATGATTACGAGCTGGAAATGAATATTAATAGGTAAGTAAGTATAGAAGAATGTAGATAAATATCTAACGAAACGATACATATATGTTTGATTGTTCTCGCACACGATTTCATGACAAAAATTTGCAAAAAATCGGTGCAACTTTTTTACCGAGCATTTTCGAAAGTTTTTGATAGGGTGAAATCCGTAGCCCTATGGTCAGCAAATATCAGAAAACTGACCGAGGACCATAAGGGCATAAGGGCTACGGTTCCGCAGTTAAATCAGGACAAGACTGCATTTTCCGGAATTTAATATAACGATGTTAATAGGTAATTTGACCGTCGCTGAATTTAAATGATATACATTGGAGACGTTGTAATAGATTCTGTTTATCAGATGTTTTATGACATGCATGAGACGATAACTAGTGAGGCAAGAACTGCTTACCCTTCCGGAGAACATGAGTTCACCCCCGGTTTTAGTGGGATTCCTGTTACTCGGTCTTTTAAAAGTTTCCTGTGTGATGCTTTGTAGATCGATGTTTGTCCATTTGTCCTTTTTCTTTTGGACACTATGCTATCAGCCCTTAGACATAAGGACTATGATTACTCTTTTTGTATCTTCAACTCTTCTTATTTTAAAATGTAAATAAAGATGATAAAAGTGAGCACTGTCGAAATAGCTTTTATTTAAGTTTGTGCATGTAGATTTTAAGTAAAATTGCCAACGCCGCACCCACCCCCTCAACTGTATTTCTTTCTTGTGTTACTAGAATATTGTTTTTCTTAATTATAATGAAACGGATGTATTATACAGATGTACGGTATAATTTTTTTGCAAGTAACGTCAAATTACGACCCCGTGATTTCCGGAAGTCTACAAAATAAGCCACGGGAGACTACTACTAACGCAGTTAGAAGATGGTAGTTTTGAATCTAAAATGGTTCCTATAAACTTCTATTGAGGTGAAGACCCTATGGTGACTGTGAAATGCAGAACAGCAATAAGCGCGTTGTTCCTTACTTGGACTATGTCTAAGTGTAATGTTATATAGTCTCTCATATTCATTAAGATCCATATCTTTTCTTACTAATTGTGAAACTTGCATCTACCCAATTGGATCTGGAATAATACTGGGGTGTATAAAATGTATAAACAATCAACCTAATAGTGTGAGTGCTAGATTGCTACCTGCCATATGTTTGGTCTTCCCATCAGTGTGATTCGAACAGACATATTTCTTACAGAATCAACTTACCACAGCGGTTACACGTAGAAAAACAACCAGAACTTTTTATGTGCGATACGTCATAACAATCGACGTCTACGTTTATTTGTTTACAATAGTTCAGATGATCCAGATCTGTACAAGATTTATCTCCCGTTGTTGGTGTTGTTGATGGAGAATATTTACATAGTAATGGATTAGCAGTGCAAAATAGATCTGCAAAATTATTTTAAAAAAATGGTAGGAAAGACTAGAAGAATAGATATTGTACATTTCTGTATTGTGTTTGTAATTATAGTGAGTGAGTGCTTGATTGTTGATTAGCAACATTTCAGCTATATCATTGCGAGAACAAGTTAATTTTGAATGAGATGATGATGAGTTCCACTTTGTACTAGACCAACATGCTTTGTTGAATTTTGTATAGTGCTAGCTCACTAACACAACAGTCCGCGGATAGACATGTATCCCCACTCGGACACATACGTATCCTGATTCCGAGCCGACCAGTCTTTGCTCTTTCCCTTTGATGCAGTAGCATTAGTGGAGAAGCAACAAAGACCAATTTTATAGTCTTTGGTGTGAACCGATCGGTACACGAACCCATGATCTACCACACTTGAGGCGAACACATTACAAAACTGGTGAACGCGGTTGTAATTATATTGTATGTACATATATTTATAGTAATTATATATTTTATATTGTACATTTTTGTGTACATGCATATTATTTTCTCTGAAACAACGATTGACGTTATGAGAAGTTTTCAAGTAACGAGGAAAAGGAAGTACTAATGTATTTAAACCCTGACCAAATCGAATGTTTTATTTTCAAAAATGCAATGATGATGCAATTCTATATAAAAAAAACCCAGCATATTAAAAGATCTTAATTATGCATGCAATTATGCGTAGGAACACGAATGATGTATATTCTCATGCAATTATATGACAACATTTATATTATTGCCCCTATACACATGTATATACCTTTTGGCATCTTCAAACGCTTCTTAAAAATAATTTTGTACGAATTTCATTAATTGATTTATAGCTTACTACCGTGGAATGAGTTATATTGATGCCGAGAGCTACTCCACAAACAATAGACAGTATAAGAAAGTGACATCACATCACTGAGATAGCCATACCAAATGGCAGTTTGATTGTCCCAAGTGAACTGCCTACCCTTCCGGAGCATCCGATTTCACTCCGTTTTTAGTGGGGTTCGTGTTACTCGATTCTTTAGTTTTATATGTATGTTTTGTAGATCGTTGTTTGTCATTTTGCCCCTTTTCTTTTGGCCATTGTGTTGTCTGTCCTTCGATTTACGGCTTCTGATTACCCCTTTGGTATTTGCAAACTCTTCTTAAGACAGATAAGGTTGGAAATGGTTGCGTGTCCATGAACGTTAAATCTGAACTATTTACGACGTCATAATATCACATTTGAATACCGGTAATTTGATTTAACTAAAGTTTATAAAGTACGAAACAGCCGTCCTCGCTAAATTACCTGTCTGATATGGTCTTCTATTGCTTGTAGTCGAGCACACCGGACAATCACCCAACAGAAACGAGGATTTGGCGAGTTATATTAGTGCCATAGATATGTATTAAGTTCAAATGACCAATCGCTCATCGACTCCTTGTAAGTATGAAAAGTTTGATGTAACCCTAGGCAACAGGATTCGTACATCGAAGACTATAACATGCTCACAAGAAAAAGCACAAAAAGAAAATTAATGGTCGATAAAACACTACACAATAAAAACCGCGGGAAACTGATGTGCTCCGGAAGGGTAAACAGTTTAAATAACATTAGCCTGGGTTGACAGCAGGTTAGAACAATTTTGCCTTCCTTTTAAATGTTTAATATTGAAATTTGGATCTCACATTGTTTAGTAAAGAAATTAAAGTCATGTCTTTATCAAAGCAGAAAAGTAGCATGGCGTATACCACTAGTGGAGCAGGAACTGCCTACCCTTCCGAAAAACAAGAGTTCATTTCCGTTTCTTTTTGTGGTTCGTGTTGCTTAATATTTAGTTTTTTTTCGATTTACGGCCTTTGATTACTTTTGCTATGCTATCTTAAGAAATTTCCAATGAAATGCTACATTTTTAAACATGATATTCGTCGAAACAATAAAACCTCCAAAACCCTATGAATTAAGAAATAAATCATGGAAGCCAGAGTTTTAACATGGATTGGCGGATATTAGTATTTTATCCCGAGTCAGAAGCGAGGGATAAAATTTACTAATATCCGCCAGTCCATGTTAAAACTCAAAACTCAGTCTGGCTTCCATGATTTATTTCGATTCTGATATGTCTAAGAGTACAAATACGGTAGTATACTTTGATTGGAAGACTCGAATAATACTGCGCCCTCTATGTATCGGGTTACAATTTATGCTGCCAATGGCAAAAGTCGGTCACATTCACCTGCGCATGTGCTAATGAGACTATACCGAAAGGATAACTGGCTCGTTTGTTAACAAAGCGAAAGAAGGAGGTCATGTTAGAATGATGCACAACTCCTTGTACAACTTATAATACATACGAGTAGCATATATGGATTATGTCGTCTCCCACGCAGTGTCCATGATTAGTCGATATACCCTCCCCGCGAACACACACTAACAATTGCAATCACCTTAAATATTAGTTTGACTTACCACAACGTCCACAGCTGAGAAAGCATTTACTTCGTAAGACTGCATCCTCGTCGTGGCAAATTACTTCTCTATTTTCTTGTTTACAATAATCTATGTTTCCGTCAAGATCAGCACACAGTGCTAAGAACGGGTTAGAGTTCTTACCTTAAACAACAATGGGTTGAATTGAATGTTTTCTGTGATTCTCTGTAATTTATGTGATTTGCCATTTACATCCGTTCGGATATGTTTGTATTTATTTTTCGATGTTATTTACTCTCTGGAATCGTATTTTGTTTTGTAATTTATTTGATCTTCGCATAGCCTATGCTTTATTTTAAACCTTTTTGATAATATTTGATAATGTGGATGTAGAATTTTTTAGTGTAAACTATATTTTATTTGAAAGAAAGTCAAACACAAATACAAGATAGCAAATAGCAGGTGGGATTGGAAAACAAATGACGTATCACTTTTACAAATTCCGTTCTCTAGAATTTTTTAACCATCCTGTTACCATTTGTGGAATGTTTAATGCATTGCACAATTTACGGAATGTTTCATGCGTATACAAATGTAATTTGGAATGTTCCATTTGCAATTTGAAGAAGTTTTCCATTACAACTTTTGGAATGTCTAATTTACAATTTGTGGAATGTTTCATTTTACAACTTATGGAATGTATCATTTGTATTTTTGGAATGTTCCATCAATTAGGAATGCTTCATTTGTATTTTATTGTTTTGAAATGTTCAATATATTTGAAATGTTTCAAAAGCAATTTTTGGAATGTTCCATACATTAGGAATGTTTCATTTGTATTTGTTTTTAATGTTCCATACACTAGGAATGTTTCATTTGTATATTTTAGAATGTTCCATACATTTGGAATGTTTCAAATGCAATTATTGGAAGCTTCATACACTAGGAATGTTTCACTTTAATTTTTAGGAATGTTTTTTGGGAATGTTCCATACATTAGGAATGTTTCATTTACAATTTGTAGAAAACACGAAAACAGGTGCCGACGAATATATGTACTTTCATATTATTCATACACTTGGTTCCATTAACATATTCCATATCGCTAATTAACCCGATGTCCTGTTGAACGTTTAAAAAACAATAAAAAGTCGCAAGCAAAATCGTGCGGGTGTATTGAGTGTCAGACAGCAAAGGAAAAATCCGAGACAATCGAACACAAGATGAAGTTCACCTGAAGGAACTGTTGTACCTACTTGTGGTTTTGGTTTGGTTTGGACTATGGTGTTTAGCGCCACTTTCAGTGATATTTCATCTATATTGTGGCGGTCAGTTTCATTGGTTGAGGAAACCGGAATATCCGGAGAAAACCACCGACCTGTCGCAAGTCACTGACAAACTGTATCACATATTTTTGTATCGAGTACACCTCGCCATGAACAGGGTTAGAATTCACAGCTTTAGTGATGATAGGCACCGATTACACAAGTAATTGTAAATCCAACTACCATACAATCACGATCACGACGGCACCTGCATGCCTAATACGGTTGTTTCGAATCATGTCAATTCCGACCACGTTCCGTCTTTTTCGTGTCTTGACGTCTGAACAAATCGGCAGGCGACTTCCGGTGTTTACGCTACTACTGTGACAACGTCAGCATATCATAGTCGTAGATGCGGTAGATTATAAGTAATTGTAATATGGAGACGCCAAGGAAACCGCTGAATAAATACTGATGTTCGGTATCCCACTATCTGTCGTATATAAGAAATATATACATAAAGGCAGATCGTTTTCCTTTGATGATGATGACAGCCGCAAATAAAGAAAGAAAACAAATTTAATTTTAAAGAAGTATTTGTCTCTGCGTTGAAGTCTTTGATACAAATAAAATAATTTAATTAATATCTGTCTTTTACAGAAAATGCTAAGATTTTTTTTAACTTGAGGATCGAACGTTAAAACGGCACATATCGATTGGAGGTTTTGTTGTGTACATTGACACCGGAAGTTCAGTGCCAGCAGTTCCATCGAAATCACGTGATCTGGCGGACGAAAATAACAAAATTTTGACGGAATGGAAATGATTCGAAACAAGCGTATTGTGTTAATGGAGCGTAAATGTGAGAAAAAAAACAAGATATACTTACAATATCCGCAAGTTAAGTCACAACCAATCCCCATGGCAACATTAGTTTTAGAACAAATATTAATAGTTGATTCCAAATATGGGCAGTTAGGATCGCGATCAATGCACTGCTTTACCGGATATGGCGTAAGTATTTCTGGACCGGAAGTATTCTGTGTGGAATTGCCAAACACTCCACCGGAATTAGTAATAACTGACGAAGGCGTTACGTTGCCAGATGCAAATTTGGAAACGTTGGCGTTATTTATTCCGCCAGTATATGTTACATTTAATGCGAGTGTTACTCCACCGGAAGCTATGTTGGAAGAGGCGCCCGTCATCAGTACACTAGATGTCGTTGTTGCCGAAAGAGGTGATACTTTGCCAGAAACACCGGAATTTCCTCCACCTGAATTTGTGGTTGCTTGTGTTACACTACAGAAATTACAGGATTTTTTGCAAATATTATTCTGAATAAATTTATCATTACAAAGAATAGAGATATTGTATGTTAGCATTAACGGTTCACACAAACTGTTGTCGTGGCAACCACCGATTGGCGATGTAGTTAAGGCGGACATTGTTGAACCGGAAGTGACATCATTGCATCTGTTACAGCTAACGGGACATATATGTACAGCAGTTTGGACATCTCTACAAATATCAAACGATGATTGAAGAAGACGCTGACATACGTCATGGTCTTTGCAAGCCTTGGTTACAGACGACGTCGTTATCTCGACATTACAACGGCCACAATAATGTCGACAAAGGTGATTTGCAATTTCAGAATTATTACATATATCTATTTTTAACGCGTTCGCCCAAATTGTACAGTGTTCGAGATCTTGCGATTGACACGGAGATAGCGTTGTTTCCGGGACAGCATTTGTTGTGGTTTCTTGTACTTCTGTTGTTATCCCTGCAACATAATAGAACAAAATCAGAATACGTCTAGTTCAGCAAATAACTTTAGTCTAGCCTTAGACAGCGGGTTTGTAGCAAGTGTAACACGACTGATTCCACTAGTGGAGCAGGAACGTTTTATCCTTCCAGGAACGCACGGGGTCACTCCTTGTTTTTTCAGGGGGGGGGGGCTCCTGTATTCCAATTTTTAGCTTTTCCTGAAGTGTTTTGTTGATCAGTGATTATCCCTTGTGCTTTTTTTTTCTTTTTTTTTTGCCATTGTAATGACTGTCCTTCGATTTACGGCTGCTGATTACACTATTGATCTATGTAATTTAGTTTCGATCACAACTAAAGTTATGGATTCCATTCCCGCTCATGGCCACGTGCATTTGTAGCAGTGTGTTCTTTCCAAAGGAATTATTGCACTAGGTTATTTTGTCCATGCTAAGCTTAACCCTAACCCTAACCCTAAACATAACCCTAATGCTAACCGGAAATTCTACACACCGGAATGAAAGTACGCATACACATTCGATGTAACCTTACGTTCTAAATTTAAATTATTTGGTTGAATTTTGGTATTGTTACGACAGTGGGTTATTTTTTGTTTGTTTTCCATTTTATGATCTATCGGGCCCGGCGGAAGGGGAATTGACACGTCTATTTTACTTAACATGGTATATTGTCTGTACATATAATTGCAATTTTTCTGGATAATCTGAATAGCACAAATTTGTACAACTTAATTCGATGTCGTATGTTGAACATAACTGACTCTCTGTTCAATAATCTGAATAACATCATTTTTACCACTAGGTATTCTTAGTTGACGAATCGATTGTTTTATTTTAATTAACGCTGGAACTATCTAATCATGGTGACGAGTTATACAAACAGTTGTGATCAACAATAAAATTTTAACAATTCGTCGTGAATTGAATTATATAGGGACTGAACTCCTTTTTTTACTTCATTGTCTTCCTACGCGTCGCGGATCCATCCATATCTGTGATATGAGTGAGTGAGTGAGTGAGTGATTGTTGCATAACACCAACGCAGTATATCATAGCGAGAACAAGTTATTTTTAAAGAAACGATGATGAGGTCCGCTTTGTACTAGACCAACAAGCTAAGCTGGATTTTAATAGTGCTAGCTCACTGAAACAAGTCCGTGAATAGACGTTTCGCCCCCACTGGAACACATTATCCTGATTCTGAGGCCAAGCAGTCTTTGCTCTTTTTCCTTAATGTTGTGTGCTTAGAGGAGAAGCAACAAATGCCAATTTTATATTCTTTGGTTTGACCCGATCGGGGCTCGAACCCATTAGCTACCGCACTCTAGACGGGTACGCTAACCATTACACCACCGATACGGCTATACCTGATATTACCTGAACTGAACTGGCCTATTTTACAATAATCAGTATCGCAGCATTTGAAGACTCCCGATGCCTGTCTCCGCTTTCGTCTACCAACTGGACTAATTCTATGTATGCCATTATCCATCGGACACAGCTGAAAATATACAATAAGCAGAAGACATGTATAGGTAGATATCCAATTTAGTGCATTCTACGCGTTTCTGTAATAACCTGCATCAGATACGTTCATAGTAAGAAAAGATTAGAAAGACAAATGATTTCAAAATATTAGGCAGCAATAGAACAATTAGAAAAGTTTATATCAAATTTAGTTCGCACGACGCGTTTCTGGATTGACCTTCATCAGGTACGCTGAAAAAAAAACTATTTGAAAGCCAAATTAATGATTTAAAAGTCTTCGGGAGCAAGAAAACCAACGGGATAAAACTGGATAACCAACATTGGCAAAAGGAACCTTAATCTTAATAATAATTACATGATTTTTAAAATGTAAATTTCGATAAAAAATATGTCAGTGCCGAAGCACTTACTACTGGGCGGATGATACCCTCGGGGACTACTGAAGCACTGACTACTGGGCGGATGATACCCTCGGGGGCTACTGAAGCACTGACTAACTGACTACTGGGCGGATGATACCCTCCAGCTGAGAAACAAATTGATATTTGATTACAATCAAGATAGAATACTGCTAAACTAATAGATATCATCGGTTATGCATTAAGAAAATATAATGGCTATGTTGGAAACGAAGGTATGTCATTTATTGTGCACGACACGTTCTTGGCATATAACCGTTATCAGGTACACTCATAGTATGTTTGCTTGATGGCGTTTAACGCCACTTTGAACAATATTTCAGTTATATCGTGGCTGTCAGTTTTATTGGCGGAGGAAACCGCAGGACCCGGAGAAAACCACTGACCTGTCGCAAGTCACTGACAAACCTTATCACATAATATTGTACACCTTGCCCTGATCGAGATTCGAACTCACAACATCAGTGGTAATAGGCACTGATTGCATAGATAGTTGTAAATCCAACTACCATATGATCACGACCACGACTGTCCCACACTCATAGTAAGACATACTGAATGCAATACAATGATATTATACTATTGCACCTACGAGATATGATTTTAACATACAAAACAATTGACATCCAAACCCATGGGAACCCCTGGTATAGAAACAGAACCTAATTGTTCTCCTATAAGTGATATAAGTAGCTGACACATGTTCAGTTGACGGTGTTTTATTAAAGATTTAATTGTCTTAAGGTGGTACCATACACTTCAGGTAAAATTTGATCTGCTCGTTTAATTTTCTTAATTTTTTTGACAGTGTGTTTGAATATATCCACTGTAATACATATCAAAATTTTAACAAATTCAAAACAACAGACTCAGAGCTATAAATTCACTAGCCACATAGCAGGTTTTCTCTCTGTGGTTTTGATCACCGAGATGCTTGAAATCTGCATACAAACATCATATGATCAAAACGCTCAACTGATTTTAAAGAGTTATCTCCCTGTAGTGTACGGTACCCTTTATATGGGAAGTTTGGGTTCATAATATCAACTTAGACTCGCCGGTACCAAGCCACCGGTAGCGAATTATTGGGTTAGATGTATTGATTTTGTTTCTTTCTAATATTTTCTATTGGATTTTGGAACTGTTCTGACAGTATGGTATTCTTTGTTTTTAATTTTTTGAGCTAATTCAACCTACTTGTTGTGGTATGCACCCCATGTCATGTCTCCAGTGACCTTGGATATCTACATACCTTCGTGCACCACAGAGTTCATATTTCTGAGAAAAGAAAATCATACCTCAGGCAACGAATTGACAAATTTAGAAATATATTAACAGGAAAGTGTTTCTTACTTGTGAAGACGTTATTAAGAAAAACTAGATTTATGTGTAGCAGCATTCCAGCAGCTGTATCTGGAGTATATATCTCTCAGTTGATACGATGTTCCAGAGTTTGTGGTTCCTATCAGGATTTCCTTGGTAGAAGATTGCTGCAGACAAGGAAGCTACTGATCCAATGGTTCCTATTGGTTAAATTGAAGTCATCACAAATTTTACGGTCTCCACCATGACTTGGTTGACCGTTATGGAATATCTGTGTCACAAATGACCACGGATATGTTCCACTTATCACAAACACTTCCCGGTCCTTTCCTCATTCATGACTTGTCACCGGGTTTGTAACTAGATTAACACGATGGGTAACACTAGTGGAGCAGGAACTGCTTACCCTTCCGGAGCACATGAGTGGGCGTCGTGTTACTCGATCTTTAGTTTTATGTGTATGTTTTGCATATCGTTTTTGTCCCTTTGTACTTTTTCTTTTGACCATTGTGTTGTCTTTTCTTCTTCGATATACGGATTCTGATTACCCCTTTGGTACCGGTATCTTCAAACTCTTCTTTGCATAATGAAATCCACACATATTTTTGAGTCAACAAGACGTTATTTGTGATGTAATCGTTTCCGTGCACCGTACCAGATGTCCTCGATTCTAATATGCCACAAAAATTATGAAGAGAATGCTTAACCAGTGATGGTCAACGATTCCACAAAAATGAACAATCACCTTTCACCTTAACGCACTGAACACAAAAATATCACATGACATATGACGTTGAATATTCAGTTCCTCACTTGGGACAGGTGCAATGTGGCAGGATTAAATTGGTTAATGGAATCCCCGCCCTGCTCTCTTGATAGCTGTATCTCCAAATGCAATACATAGGTAAACAAGCGGTAAGACATCTGCACATATTCGCTTAAAGAAGACCATAAATAGCTCCTTGTACGTAAGAAAAAACTTGCAGCAGCTCAAAATGAGCCATGATTGGTTATTGCTTGTTGGTCGTTGCAAATATTTCGGATCTTATCCATTACCTAGTTGTGTTCCGGTAGAGATCTAAGTTTACGCATATGGCTCTACCCAGTGCCACCATTTTCTACATGATTTATTGTTTGAAAATGTGTTCTCATTATAAATATAACTGTAATACTGCTCGCTTAGCGCTAAATAACATCAATAGATCTCAAATGTGTGTCATTTTCTGTGTTTGCTTTGACATAAAAGTTTAATAAACATAGTAAAATATAATACTAACCTTTTCGCGTTGACATTCTGTAACTGCCCGACATTTATCTAGGTCGTCAGCTTTGAAACATGTATAACACCGAAGACCTTCCAGTAATAAAACAAAATAGTAACATAAAAAATATTTTATATACCTGTCTAAACTGAACCCTGCATAAAACAGAATCTGTATAAATCGAAATTGAAGTGAAGTTCCAATGTAGGAAATCTTTGTTTGCTTAACTTGTATAAAACGAACATCTGTCTACTCCGAACACAAAATCAGATCCCAAGAAGATACGGTTTAGACATTAGACAAGTTTCACTGTATTTGTGATAATTTCAAAAAAAAAATTGAGTGATTTATCGTTTTCCAGAATAATTGTAATTTTACACCCGATACCTATTAGGGAACGTTCAATATAAATCTGGTGTGTATTCCAGTTATCGAGTGACTGTACTTTCTCTGTGTCTGCCATGGGTGGTTACAGTCCTTGACTACAAACCACAAGCTGTATACCACAGACGCGGTTTTCACCTAAAGCGCTAATTATGAGATTTCGACACACCTACCAATAAGCCGGTGTTTGACTTTTCAGTTGATATAACTATTTCTCCTTTCTTTTTTTTTTTGTCATTTTCATTTTTTACAGACAATACAGACAATACTGAACAATTACACAAGACAAAATATAATGGCAAATTATAAGATAACCTTATAAAAAAAAAATATATAATATACTGAACATCACATGTCGAAATCCCAATTTCTCCTTTCTTGGATATCACGTTTTTAAGGACCTGAGTTCACGTCCGTGTTGGTGGTGCTGGTGGTGAGCAGTCTGTAGTTTACTGTGTTGTGCTTTTAGGATAATTGTTTGTTCTTGGTCTTTTTCCACTTGGCCATTGTATTGTCTGTCCTTGTGTTTACGGTTTCCTTGGCAACTTTAATTTACTGATTATATTTCAATATAATTATAGAGCAATGAGTGATTGTTGTTTAACACCAAGTCTTGTCATAGCAAGAACAAGCTACTTTTGGATGAATTGAAGATGGTGATGTGTATTCCGTATCAGAGCAACAAACTCGGTTTAAGTTTAATAGTGATATCTCACTGAAAAATAAAACAGTTCACAGGTAGATAGACATGTCTTTCATTTCGGACGTGCAAGAATTGTCCATTAGGCGTTAAACAAAACAATCAATCACTTTTCATTCATATTACCTCGTGCATTCGACAGGTCAATCCACACAACAGCTAAAACGTGAACTAGAACAAGAACAAGAGCTACAAAAGATAAAAGAAGCTCAACTTTAGATGAGTGAGGGATTTTTACCTAACGTTAAGTAAGCAATATTTTTCAGCCCTATCATGGCGAGAACACGTTACATTTCGATGATGACGCCTGATTTGTACTAGACTCACTGAAACAATGGTCCGCAGATAGACGTGTCGCACCACTCGGACACATTATACTGATTCCGATTCAATCAGTCTACTCGTATGCCTTACTGCTAACTGCTAAACGATGAAGAAGCAAATACTAGATTTACATTTTTTGGCTTGAGTCGTTACAGGGTACCACGATCAACCACACTCAAGACGAGCACGCAAGCCATAACACCACAGATGCGGTTACACATGCCTAAAACAAACACATGTCACCAGTAGAACCTATTAGAGGTGAATTTGAATTTGAATTTTTGGTGTTTAATGCAACTTTCAGCAATATTTCAGCTATATCATGGCGACCAGTTTTAGTGGTGGAGGAAGCCGGAGTACCCGGAGAGAACAACCGACCCTGGGCAAGCAACTGGTAAACTTTATCACTTGCGGCTGCGAGTCGAGTGCTCCCTTTTTTGTAATTTCACAAAGCTGGGCGCGAACCCAGGCCGTATTGGTGATAGGCTTGTATGAGCTGTTAGTTCCGGCGACCTAACTCATTGAGCCACCCCCCACACCCCCCAATTAGATGTATTATAATATGATTTTACTTTCAATATATTTATATCTTTTTTTTAACAAATGCGAAATAGAAATAGTTGCCTGTCGCCCCAGTAGTCCTTTTCACAGACTTTGATAGCAATATATTAATTTACTAAGAAAAACCATGTACTTTGTAACATGTTCCATGTTAAAAAGCTCAATAAACCACGATCAACACACATTGATGACGTCATCATATGATTTGTGGCAAAATATAAAATAAATATTTAACTGTTTTTGTTTGTTTTTTTTTCACTACAGAACATTATTTAATAAATACGAAATTAAAATAATTACCTGTCGCCCTCATATCCCGCTATAGAGATTAAAACACTATGTGATTGAACGTTTGATTATTAGTATTTAAAGAGCATATTTTCAAGTTATTTATTTAGACACTAGTATATTGGAGACTTTGTTATCTTGATATTAATATATTATAGAGATATGTCATTATTTCGGACTTGCACGCTTTTAAAAGTCTGTCTGTGATATATTATTTTTAATGTCATGCACATGTATTCGGTAAATGACACCCCTTTTGAAACAAATTGGGATAGGTTTAGAGTTATGGTGTTTAACACCACTTTCAACAATATGTCAGCTATATTGTGGCGGCCAGTTTTATTCGTGGAGGAAACCGGAATATCCTGAGAAAACCACCGCCTTTCCAAGTTACTGACAAACTTTATCACATACTGTTGTATCGAATACACCTCGACATGAACTGGATTCGAACTCACAACTTTAGTGGCGATAAACACTCATTGCATAGGTAGATCCAACTATCATACGATTACGACCACCATGGATCACCATGGCCCCGAAGAGAAATGGACAGGTTAAAGACTTTGAATATAATTTTCTTAAAATTTGAGAAAAATGTTAAAAATAGAAGAAAATTGTATAGCAACTGCAAAATTACCAATTTGTACATTTTATCATGGCTCGAACACGTAGCTACTTCCTGTAAATGATTCCCATACAAATATCGCAAAAAACAAAAACAAGTACAAAACCAAAACAAACAATAATACACAACCCCCCCATCACATTAGAATATACGACCAGTGGTTCGGTAAGCTGTTCCTGTTCGAAGCATGGCAAACGTCACAAAACTCTATCTGTAACATTGTTTGAACTACTTGATTTCATTTTAGTAAGAAGGGAGGTTTGTGGCCCATAAATCTAGTTTGAACCCGCCACTTTTTATTGAAGTGCCCGTTCCAAGCCAGTAGAATGAGCGGTCATGTATTTGTGTGTTTCCTGTTTAGACGCTTTGGTATTCTTGCCTCCGAGAGCTTTTAAGTATTTGGCTTTCCAATCTTTCGATTGTGAGCAAACCCGATGAATGTTATTCTAGAAATGCGTCGTACCCATTAAATATGATATCTACGATTTTATTATAGGATTAAACACTGTTTTTCAGAAAATTATCTATGTATAAACATAAACTCCGGCAACTCACTCACAAACTTTACATAATTTCCTAAAAACGCAGTGTTTATTCCTTATAATTCTTATTCTTGGACATCGTGTTGTTTTCGACGTTAAATACTAATAATTCTTGGTGGATTATTTTTTCCCATTCCTACGCCGTAACGCTACAAAAAAGTAGTACAGTAAACAGAAATATTGATTTATAAATTCCTTTCGAATGACGTAGAATAAGTGACGATATCCAATCAGATTACGAGTTATTGATAAATTCTAGTAAGAATAGAATTATTAGAGGTATAGATTTTTCCTCTTTCTACGGGTGGCTCAATGAGTTAGGTAGCTGGATTACCTAATAACTCATACAAGCCTATCACCAATACGGCGCGGGTTCTCGCCCGGCTTTGTAAATTACAAAAAGGGTGCACTCGACTCGCAGCCGCAAGTAATAAAGTTTATACCAGTTTCTTGCCCATGGTCGGTGGTTCTCTCCGTGTACTCCGGCTTCTTCCACCACTAAAATTGGTCGCCATGATATAGCTGAAATATTGCTGAAGGTGGCGTTTAACACCAAAAATCAAATAAAATCAATCTTTCAACGATTTTTCTGTTGGATTTGAAACTTTGCATGTTCCGACAGTGTGATATTCTTTTCTCCATTTTACTGGTACAAGGAAATCTCATTTTAGCAGACGATATGATAATAATTACTACATAACGTGATTACATTTATTACGTCCGTGCGTAGGCTATTCTGACACGTTGTCGAAAAGGTCATCATTTTAAATTGAAAGAACAACGATCTGGACGCCATTTAATGCAATCCCATTAACACTACAGAAAATTGGCTAATGGCGTGGATGATCGCGTGATACAAAGCGAACTTCCTATACAGTCAATTTATTAATAGATTAATTTACAAAAACTGGCGTGGGATACCATTGTACAATTCTAAAAATAGATGTCTTGCATTAAGATTAAGCGTTATGTTCAACAATGCTGCTAATCTAGTTATATGAGAGGAGTTTTTAGTGGGGCTCGTCTTACTTCATCTTTGAATTTGATTTTTTTTTGTGTTTAACGCCACTTTCAGCAATATTTCAGCTATATCATGGCGACCAGTTTTAGTGGTGGAGGAAGCCGGAATACCCGGAGAGAACCACCGACCATGGGCNGTTTCTAATCTCAACGCTGAATCAATTATAGACACGTGGAATGTTCCCGCCAAAACAAAGATGAAATCTAACAAAAGAAGAGACGAGTTTATTTACCAACAACATGTGTATACATATTATCAGGTCAAACAGGGTCAATAAACTCTGATTAAACGATGTATTTGTTTCTACTTTTGCAGCGTTTAACAAACGACACACAGCGTTTAACAAACGACACACTACGTTTTCCAAAACTTTGGTTAGAAAAAAATGCACCCTAGGATTAAGCGTTATGTTCAACAATGCTGCTCATTCAGTTATATGAGAGGAGTTTTTAGTGGGGCTCGTCTTACTTGATCTTTGAATTTGAATGTTTTGGTGTTTAACGCCACTTTCAACAATATTTCAGCTATATTATGGCGACCAGTTTTAGTGGTGGAGGAAGCCGGAATACCCGGAGAGAACCACCGACCATGGGCAAGCAACTGGTAAACTTTATCACTTGCGGTTGCGAGTCGAGTCTTTTTGGTAATTTACAAAGCCTTGATCTTTAGTTTTATGTTTTGTATATCTTAGTTTGTCCTTTTGTCATTTTTCTTTCAGCCATTGTGTTGGCTGTCCTTTGATTTACAGATTCTGGTTACCCCTTGGGTATCTTCAAACTCTTTTTTACTCACATGTTGAAACAAACTTGCATTGCTACATTATTTCACTAAGAGGAGATGTTTAACTCCACCACTTTTTATTAAAGGCTTTTTGATTGATTGATTGATTGATTGATTGATTGATTGATTGATTGATTGATTGATTGATTGATTGATTGATTGGAATTTAACGCCAGCTTTAATAGTATCTGAGCTATAGCGTGGCGTAAAAAAGTATTTATTCAATTTCATTGAAAGGTCAGAGCGGGTGTCTGTGCTCATAAAACTAGATTAACCCCTCCAATTTCTTAAGGGTTTTTGATTGATTGATTGATTGATTGATTGCTGTTTAACGCCAGCTTTAGCAATATCTCAGCTATACCGGGGCGTGAATTTTTTTTAGTAAATTTAATGGAAGGGTCATTGATCATGGTGATTGTTCATAGTTATCTGACTACTAGCTGAGGAGAGAGAATTTGCTGGGTAAAGAAACGCCACTTATTCTCGTCTTTTTCTGCTGACAAAGATAACATGTCAGTTTCAAAATAAGTTAACAAGTTCAAAAATCAGATCGTCTCTATATTTATTAATATATTCAGGTCATCATAAGGACACACATTATCTACATGCACTTCAAACAACATAAACGTTTTATACTGATTTTTCAACACAGATTTTAAGATTCCACACGTTATCTGCGTTGCCGTTACAATGGTATAATTGATTGGTAATATGTCAAGGAGAGAATTTACTTCAACCTTTTGCTTGAACTATGTACTAAAGCTAAACACTCAATTGCCCCTAGAAAAAATATTTTAATCATGTTTCTTTTCGTTAGTATTAAAAAAAAAGATTATTTTTTTTGTCTCTCATGACAATATGTCACTTTCAACAATATTTCATTTATATCGTGGCGGTCAGTTTCATTGATGGAGGAAACCGCGGGAAATCATCCGCAAATGACTGACATACTGTATCACATACTTAATGTTGTATCGAACACACCTCGACATGAGCGGGATTCATTAGTGGTGATATGCATTGATTGCACAGGTAGTTGTAAATCCAACTACCATGCGATCAGGACCACGACGGTTCCTGTGCATGTTTGGAGTTAATGTCTATCTATGGAAAGTTGTTTCAGCGAATATAATTTGATTTAAAAAAAATATCTAAGTCAGAATGTAAGTCAAGTTCAAAGCAGGCAACATCGTCATCTATTTGTTTTTTCACGATAAAACTGAAATACTGTTGAAATAAGCGTTAAACGCATATAAAGGGCTGACCATTTAAATTTTAAAGGGGTACTCCGGCTTCCGCCTGGTATACCACCGAATATTAAGAATTCCTTTGGGTACTCCAGCTCTCTGCGGATATTCTAGCTTCCTCTAGATACTCTGGCTTCCTCCATGAATAAATTCTTACCGATATAACTAATATATTTTTACACTCATTACCCACAACATACCTATAGATGCCGACTTAGTTGGTTTTTATACACATTGAACATATATGCGGGGGTATCGTAAATGAGCAGTAGTAGCTCACCGTTCATCTTGTTTTATTTGCTCTCCAGTCGTTTGACTTTTAGTGTATTCTGATGAGGGTTATATATTCCAGCAACTCTTCGTGCGCCCTAAATTAGATATCTACATTACCATTAAGGGGTTACCATACATTACAGGGAGATAACTCTTTAAAATCAGTTGAACGTTTTGATCATATGATGTTTGTATGCAGATTTCAAGCATCTCAGTGATCAAACCCACAGACAGAAAAGTTGCTATGTGACTAGTGAATTTATAGCTCTGAATCTGTTAGTTGGAATTTGTTAAAATTTTGATATTTATTACAGTGGATATATTCAAACACACTGCCAAAAAAATAAGAAAATTAAACGAGCAGATCATGTATGGTACCACTTTAAATGAAAAACAGATATCTCCTTTGAATGTAAAATAAATGGGAAGCGTATTCTAAACGAGGAACATGATTTTTCTATAAAAATTAACATCATTTCTTCTCGATAATAGCTTTAAATGAATTAATTAACTTGAAAGTAGGACAAACAAAACAAAGACAAACAACTGAAAAACATATAAATCAATCGCCCTTAGGAAGCTTAAGGGGACATTATTGAGTTACTCGAATGCCATACTCCCTGACTATAGCTTTAAGATAACATACTTGGCTAATCTAATAACGTATACGATAACAAACTTATAAAGACTACATTTAATTTGCAAGTTCATAAAATTGATGTCATATGGTTCAATGATATTAATTACATCAACTGTAAGTATAATGGAAGTTTTTCATACTACTCTTGATGCTCTCGGAACCTCTCAAGAGTTATCAAATAGCACCGATTAGATTGATCAATGAGACAACGATTAGGACTTTTAAAGAATCCGTAGACAAACAAAACAGATTGTGATATTATTAGATGCAAATGGAAGCAAAACAATTGATTAAATGTTGTTTAAGGTAAACAAAAAAAACCCAGAAAAAAAGCTGTTTTTCAGCTATCTACAAGAAGAGTGGAAATGTTACATGCACTAAGTCATGTACATGTAGGAGGTAAAAGTGTGGCACTGGGAATAGGTCTATGGTAGGGGTTTGAGTTTGGTGTTGAACATCACATTCAACAATATTATCGCGGCAGTCAGATTTATTGGTGGAGGAAACCAGAGTACCCAGTGAAAACCACCAACCGACCGCAAGTCACTGACACACTTTATCACATAATGTACACCTCGCCACGAGCGAGAATCGAACTCACAACGCTAGTGGTAATAAGCACAGATTACACAGGTAGTTGTTAATCCAACTACCATACGATCACGACCACCACCGTCCCAAGAACATTAGGAGATAGCAGATAAGACAGAAAATGCTTCCATACAACGGGCTACCAAAAGTAGTTACGGTATAATAAAACAGTTATTGCTTACATATTATGGTCTGAAGATCAAGCCGTCAACCCTGGAGAGTTGTTTTCTCGAAGGCTATTATATAATATTGTGCTGTTGTCTTTATTCGGTATTTTTTTATTTCACTGTTTTAGTACCATTTTAACCATTGATCTCACAGGAGTCCGTGGACCCCTGGTTAGGTTAATCACAAGTTCAACAACGGTGAAATCAATGGTTAAAATACTTATATTTATTTACACATTTTATAAGGATGTGCAAATTACTATTAAGTTAAAAGTTGGTGAATTTGTGATTGCTTTACGCCACTTTTAAGTAAGATCTGAGTTATATCATTGACATATATATGTGCTATTGGAGAAGACCCCGAGTACCCGGAGAAAAATGCCGACCTGCTGGAATCCAATAATAGAAGTTATCACATGAACGTGCATCCAATACATCTCACAATGGCGGGAAACGAAATCACAACTGGAATAGTGACGGTCACTATTTGCATAGATAGATATAAATCCAGTTACCCTACGATCAGTTTTATTGGTGGAGGAAACCAGAGTACCCAGCGAAAACAACCGACCTGACGCTAGTCATTGACAAACTTTATCACATAATGTTGTACCGAGTACATCTTGCCATGAACGGGATTCGAACTCTCAACTGTAGTGGTGATAGGTATTGAATGCCCAGGTAGTAAATCCAACTACCACATGATCACGACCACGACGATTCCTGTATGTTCGACGGACCTATGGTGATGGATGTTCAAATAAAGTTAAAAACAAAATTTACAACACTGTCAGAACAATCTCAAAATTCAAACGAATAATCGTGGAAACAGTTGTAAAACCAATACCTCTAACACACACATATACATGACCCTTCGCTTTCCTGGCTTGGTACAGGCACTTTAATCAAAAGTGGCGGGGTTAAACTAGTTTTATGGGCAAGCACGCCATCCCATATTAATGAGGGACCGTCGTGGCCGTGATCGTATGGTAGCTTGATTTAAAACTACAAATGCAATCAGTACCTATCACCACAGCTGTTGTCAGTTCGAACCCCATTCATGGCGAGGTGTGCGCGATATAACACTATGTGATAAAGTTTGTCAGTGACTTGCGACAGGACGCGGTGTTTTTCTCCGGGTACTCCGGTTTCCTTCACCAATAAAACTGACAGCCACGATATAACTGAAATATTGTTGAGAGTGGCGTTAAACACCATAAACCTGAACCCAACCTATTAATGAAATTATGCGGCCATGTAAGTGTTTTACACCTGTCAGTATAATGTCAACACTCAAAATGAATTGATCGAACAACGTGTTATTAAGAACGTATAGTATAACCTTGAACGTATTACATAAAATATTTAAATCTTCGTGATAAATTTTTAATATGGATATTAAACTCGTTTTATGGCCCAGAACTAGGATTAACTTGATCATTGTGCATTTTTAGTGTTTTACACTAGTTTCAAGCATATGTCAGTCGTATCATTAACATCAGTTATATTGGAGAAGGAATCCAGAGTAACCGGATAAAACTTGAGTTGTGCCAGTCAATTAGCATAGATAGTTGTGAATGCAGCTGCCATATGATCGCGGCCACGAGGTCACCCACGATTTACGAGCAACTGAGTTGAACCCGGTTTTATAGGGGTTCGTTCTTTAGTTTTCTGTGTAGCATTCTTAGACCATTGGCTGTCTGTTTGCCCTTTTTTGATTTAGGTCATTTTATGGTCTGTCCGCCAGTCATCAATTTATGGCTTCTGATTACCCCTTCTGGTATCTTCAAACGTTTGGCCATTGTATTGTCTGTCCTTCAATTTACTGATTACCCCTTTTCTGGATTGATTGATTAATTGGTGTTTAATGCCAATTTTAGCAGTATTTCAGGTATATCGTGCCGTGATTACCCCTTCGGGTATCTTCAAACTATTCTTAAAGTATAACAGAAGGGGACCGTCGTGGTTGGATTTACAACTACCCATGCAATCAGTGCCTATCACCACTAAAGTTGTGAGTTCGAATCTCGCTCATAGCGATGTATTCTCGACATTATAACAATTAGGGTATAAAGTATTCAGTGACTTGCGACAGGTCGGTGGTTTTCTCTGGTGTTATCCCGTTTCTGCCACCAATAAAACGGGCGGCCACGATATAACTGAAATATTGTTGAAAGTGGCGTTAAACACCATATCCCTAGCACCCCCTAACCCAATCGGGACCACGACGTCACTCACGATTAAGGAACACCTGAGTTCAAGCTAGGTGTTAGTGAGGTTTGCGTTGCTCAATCTTTAGTTTCATAAAGTACTGCGTTGACTACGATTATACCATTGTTTAAAATACTGTTATAGTGACAATCGGAACCTCTTAACCGTAATGAAAGCGGGAGGTTTGGCGCCGTAAAATCTGATTCAACCCACAATTTCTTTGGAAATGCCTGTACCAAGTCAGGGTCATTACGGTTTTCTCAGTTTTCCGGTTGTTGACTGATTTTGTCTGTTTGTGTACTTATGAGTTTTGGCTTTCCCTTTGGAAGATTGTTCGGAGTTCGGTAATTTTGTTATTACCCTTATTTCCAATGTAATTATTATTTGGCATTTTGTCCTTGTTATTTTAGCAATTGTGCTGTCCATCCTTCTTCTATCGATCCAAGGCCTTTGATTACCATGTAGGTATCTTCAAGCTTTTCTTAGAGTATATGATCTGCAATAAAGAAGATAACTCCTACTTTTCCTCACACACGTGTTAACTTTATAGATATAATAAACAAAACCATATTAGGGTAAATAAAAATCCGGAAACCATTACATATAAATTCCTATAAATGTAGTTGAGGAATCGATTCCCGATACAAATTTAGCAGCATCAGGACAGAAATTGATTGGAATCGATAAATCTCCGATTGTTTGGATGATACCATGCAGAATTTATGCCGTTGAAAATTCTGGTCGAGTTTCATATGGATTAATTATTGTGATTCTGTTGTTGTTAGGAAAAAAGTGTACACGATTGAGTGACGGAGATAAAAGTGTATCTGGATAAAATACCGGAATTTTATTGTCAGCATTCCGTAATTGTATTGTTTGATGTGTTTTTATAATTTGTTGTCTTGTTATTAATTGGGATACTGTGAAAATGATATAGATATATCAAACATCAAGCTAAGTCGGTGAGTATTGAAGAATTATATAAAATGTTGTATATTTTTCTGTACAGTGAGGAAAAAAAACCAGTATTTTGTTTATGTCGTATTTTTCAATATTGAATAGAAAACAATATAATTATTTTGTTTTTGATTATGGAATGACCGTTTAAGTTTATACTTTTCTTAAAACTTTTTCTGCTACCAAATTTTAGAAAAAAATAAATAAAAATAAATAGATAATTAATCTGATTCTGCAGTTCTCAATGAAGAATTGTGCTAAAAAAATAATGATAGTCTGAATTTTGTTTGGCATGAAAAAAATCTGCGTAGGGAGGAAAAAAAATAGATAATTCATCTGACCCTGCCGTTTTTAACGAAGAATTTTGTTAAAAAATAATGATAGTCTGAATTTTGTTTGGCGTGAAAAAAAAATCTGCGTAGGGAGAAAAAAACCCATAACCTACCACCTTTCTTTCTCTTCCCTAAAGATAAATGATTGGTCCATTATATTAAGCATAACTGACGATGTCCTTGTATGAATGTACTGTATTCATGCAGTATAATACTGGTCCTAGATTATTTAATATTAACTGAAAACTTTGTTAAAAAAAAAAGAATAGAGAAAAAAAAATAAAAAAAAATATGGGCGTAACTCCTGGGATTTTATGTGGTACGTGTTGCTAATTCGTTAGATTTCTTTGTAATATTATATGGACCATTTTATTTGGACATTGTATTGTGTCATAATTTGGTTTTTGCGTGATCACTCACTCCTTCGACATCATCAAACTTTTCTTTCTCACTTTGACTTTTTGTCTATTGAGCATTATATTATCTGTCATACTTTGACTTACTGCTTCTGGTTACCAAGTCAGGGTCATTACGGTTTTCACAGTTTTCCGGTTGTTGACTGATTTTGTCTGTTTATATACTTATGAGTTTTGATATCTTCGAATTTGTGGGTAAAACGAGACAAGCAGTTCTAAGAAACACGGCCCCTTATATCATCTATGTATAATCAAAGCGGCATATAGCAAGCTATGTGATATATAAATCGATTGATTCTTTTCTTTTTGACATTTTATTGTATGTCCTTTGTTGACTTGCTGCTTCTGATTCCCTCTTTTGATATCTTCGTATTTAGCTTATCGTGCATGTGAAAACGAGACACACAGTTTTAAGAAAACAAAAACAAAAACATCCCGTTATATCATCCAAGTTATCAAAGTGGTATAAAGCAAATGACAGTCAAACCTGTATATAAAGGCCACTCAAGGGAACCTGAAAATGTGGCCTTTATGGGCAGTTGTCCGTAATATACAGGTTAAAATTATATGCACTACCTATTCATGAATGGATTAAAAAAAAAGAGACTGCCTTTCATACCGACAGTGATTTGTTAGATAAAGATGCCCGTTAAGGCGAGTTTGATTGTATGTGATATACATCAATTGATTCTTCTCTTTTAGACATTCTGTTGTCTGTTCTTTACGGCCTTTATCTACACCTTTAACTTGTTAAGCACGAGAGAAACAGTTCTTAAAGAAACTAGCCCCTTATATCGTCAAAGTTATCAAAGTGACATATTGCAAATTATGTGATAGACATCGATTGATTTTTTTTCTTTTAGACATTCTGTTGTCTGATCTTTACGGTTTTTATCTACACCTTTAACTGGTTAAGCACGAGAGAAACAGTTCTTAAAAAAAACTAGCCCCTTATATCGTTAAAGTTATCAAAGTGACATATTGGAAATTATGTGATAGACATCGATTGATTCTTTTCTTTTGGACATTCTGTTGTCTGCGTTTTACGGTTTTTAACTACACCTTTAACTCGTAAAGCACGAGAAAAACAGTTCAATTTGCAACACATTTTATGTTAATTTATATCATCCGAATAAATTGTGTGATTTTTAAATAAATTGATTCTGTTCAACAATAGGAAGCTTTTTTATATATATATAAAAAGATCAGAGACAGAATATAATAATATTTGAATCCTGAAATATATATTCTGTTATTCATACTAAAACATTTATTCTTTTTATTTCTTTCTTTTGATCTTCATCATTAGCAGTTAAAAGACTGTTTCGATTGAATTTATTTTAAGAGACATATGTCCTTTTTGTTTAAAAAAAATGTATGTTCTTTTTATCAATTCATCAAAGGTCGATTGGTTTTTGGTATTGTTACGATAGTGTGATGTAATAACTGGTGAATGAATTGTTTGATTATTTTTCCATCAATAAACCTATGTCTATGGAACATCAAGGGAGCGTAATGGTTTTATTTACATCAATGTAAGCAATCAGTGCCTATTCCTATGGCAAAGTGGTCTTGACATAACTTTATGTATTGACGTTTGTTGGTTGAGTTGAGGTCATTAATTAGAACGTTTTACGATCGCCACTATGATTTGGTTGACCGTTACGGAGTGTCTGGCACAAATCATCACGGATATGTTCCGTTTGTCGTAATGACAACCCGGCCCTTTCCTCACTCATTTCCACCGGATTTGTAACAAGAGTAACACGACGGGTGCCACGTGTAGAGCAGGAACTGTTTGCCCATACTTGGTTAAGCATTACGGAGTATCTGTGGTATGGTACAAATGATCACGGATATGTTCCGTTTGTCCTAATGACAGCCCGGTCCTTTCCTCACTCATTGCCACCGGGTTGGTATCAAGAGTAACACGACGGGCGCCACATGTAGAGCAGGAACTGTTTACCCATTCGGAGCACACGAGTTCTCCCGAAGTGCATAGTTGCTCGATCTTTAGTTTTCTGTGTAGTGTTTTGTAGATCGTTGTTTGTCATTTGTCCTATTTCTTTTGGCCAGTGTGCTGTATGTCCTTCTTCGATTTACGGATTTGATTGCTCCTTTGGTATCTTAAAACTCTTCTTTGTCCTTTTTGACCATTGTGTTGTCTGTCCTTCGATTTACTCCCTCTGATTACACTTTGGTATCTTAAACTTTTCTGAGTGACATATGGCAAGTCTGTTGTTTTCTGAGTGACATATGGCAAGTCTGTTGTTTTCTGAGTGACATATGGCAAGTCTGTTGTTTTCTGAGCGACATATGGCAAGTCTGTTGTTTTCTGAGTGACATATGGCAAGTCTGTTGTTTTCAGTTGCTGTGTGATGAGATGGTATTGATGCAGCTTTATGAAATGTGAATAAATTTGTCACGAGGCATGTCGGTGTAGTTGATACAACTTTATCTGATGAAATTGTTAGTGATATGCGACCCTGGTTTACCCAACCAATACACCAATAAGAATGTACGATAAATTTGAAATATATTTTAAAGTGTCATTTATCACATAGAACCATATAAAAGAGGTTGGCAATGATGTATCATGTTGTATCATGATTCAGAAATTAAAAGTAAGAGCACATACTAGTTGGCTTGGAACTAGAATAATGAGTCAGAATGTAGCGACATGTCTGTATACTGTTGGTTCAGTGAGCTAGCACTATGCAAATCCAACATAGCATTTGGCTCTAATACAAACAGATACCATCATCTCATTAAAAAGAAATTAACTGCTTTTGCTCTGGCTATGGTTTGGCAGAAAAAATTCCCATGTTAAGTAACTATCAATCACTCACTAAATGAAAGACTTGTAACTTCAATATCTAATTCATATGGTCCTTGACTATTGTGGTAAAATATGGTAATTTAGGTAGAGACTGACATCAATTAAATAACCTCATCTTTGATAACATCTTATAATCTTTGTCCTGTCTCCTAGCTATGGATTTTTTATTTCATATGAAATATCAACTGCAAATAACCTCTGTTTACAAAAGGCGTCCATGTTTGTTGTGAGACAATCTGATTAAAATCAGATATATCTCACTTACTCCCCTTTGCTGATATGCCCGGTCGCGAGATATTAGTTAAAAAAGGGGGCAAGTGAGATATCGGATACATTTTAATAACATTTGTTGTGAGACAACGCTTCTATGGATTTTCTTCTAGTACTAGCTCACTGAAACAACAGTCCGCGGATAGACATGCCGCCATAGTCGGACACATTATTCCGATTACTAGCAAAACAGTCTTTGCTCTTTATCCTTAATGCTTACTAGAGAAGCAACACATACCAATTTTATAGTCCTTGGTTTGACCCGATCGGAGCTCGAACCCACGATCTACCCGCACTCGACACGAGCACAGTAACTAACATTACAGATGTTGTTACCTCCACAGTGCTCTCCCTTTAACATATATTAAACTATGTGTCGCCTAAGTCTTTTCCCATGGTTTTATTACGGGTAAAGACTGGTTGGCTCGGAATCAGGATAATGTGTCCGAGTGAGGTTACATGTCTACCCGCGGACTGTTGTTTCAGTGAGCTAGCACTATAAATCCAACTAAGCTTGTCAGCCTAGTACACAACAGACCTCATCATTATATATCTCGTTGAAAATTAACTTGTTCTCGCCATAATATAGCTGAAAAGTTGATGAAATGGCGTTAAGCAACACTCTCACTCACTCACTCACTCACTCACTCACTCACTCACTCACTCACTCACTCACTCACTCACTCACTCACTCACTCACTCACCCAGTGGACACTTCCCGGTTCTTTCCTCATTCATGACTTATCACCGGGTTTGTAGCTAGATTAACACGACGGGTGTCACTAGTGGATCAGGAACTGCTAACCCTTCCGGAGCACCTGAGTTCACCCTCAGTTTTTAGTGGTGTTCCTGTTACTCGATCTTTAATGTTATATGTATGTTTTGTAGATCGTTGTTTGTCGTTTTGTACTTTTTCTCTTGACAATTGTGTTGTCTGTTCTTCTTCGATATACGGATTCTGATTACCTCTTTGGTATCTTCAAACTCTTCTTAGAGTGCAAAGGTCAACAGTGTACTATTATTTCATGATCGAACTTTGTATTTCTTTTGAAATTGGATATTTGAAGTCGGATATTTTTGTTTTCATAAAAATCATTATTATTAAGTATTTTTTTTTATTAAACAGAAAAAAAACCCACTACATCCATTGATTTGCATAAAGATTAGCATTCACTCTAATAACACAATGGTATTGACTTTATAATAAATATCTTGTCATGTGACTGTAGTTGGACAACAAAGCCATTTATTAAGACTAGAATCCATAAAAAGAATGTTTTATTTGTTTATTTTCTTTATTGTTATATTCTTGATAAATGTTACATTTGATATCACATCATTTACGGTTATGAAAATGATATTAATATTTGCTATCAAGTGACTCGTCGGAAAATAAATGATTCATATTTTGTGTTGTTCGTGCAGTATTAAATTAATACGTTCTGTTAATTGCTAATCTAGTGAACAGGCATTATCTGTCTGAAATATTATGTTTTTATACGATATATTTATTATTGAAATTAAACGTTATTGTGAAAAATAAGGTTCGACTCCTCTAGGCACAGACAACCTTAGCCAGTTTCGACAATGCCGTTTATGATATTTGGTTTCTTTGAACTCAAATATTTGTACAAAATTTGAATAAATACCATTTAGATTATTGGATTTTCATAACATATGACTTTTAGCATACCTGATGAATGTTATTTCAGAAACTAACAGCTTTTAGAGAACACAGAAATCAAAGGGCCTTAAATATTATTTAGAAATAGTTAACTTGTATCTATTTAAAAAAAAAAAAGGTCCACTCCACTCGCAACCGCAAGTGATAAAGTTGACCAGTTGCTTGCCCATGGTCGGTGGCTCTCCGGCTTCTTCCACCACTAAAACGACCAGTTTTAGTGGTGGAGGAAGTCGGATTACCCGGAGATAACGACCGACCCTGGCCAAGCAACTGGTAAACTTTATCACTTGCGGCTGCGAGTCGAGTGCACCCTTTTTTGTAATTTACAAAGCTGGGCGCGAACCCACGCCGTATTGGTGATAGGTTTGTATGAGCTGTTAGATCCAGCGACCTAACTCATTGAGCCACCCGGGCCCCTGCAACCGCAAGTGAAAAAGTTTACCAGTTGCTTGCCCATGGTCAGTGGCTCTCTGGCTTCTTCCACCACTAAAACGACCAGTTTTAGTGGTGGAGAAAGCCGGAGTACCCGGAAAGAACCATCGACCCTGGGCAAGCAACTGGTAAACTTGATCACTTGCGGCTGCGAGTCGAGTGCACCCTTTTTGTAATTTACAAAGCTGGGCGCGAACCCACGCCGTATTGGTGATAGGCTTGTATGAGCTGTTAGATCCAACGATCTAACTCATTGAGCCACCCGGGCCCCCTATACCAGAGGGAGGAGAACTTTAGTTTGAATATAAGCGAAAAATGTAAATAACTCCTGCCAAAACATCTAATAAAGCGTCCAAATATAATAAAATTAAAAACTTTAATGACTAGCAAACGGAAACCTATCCTGTAAAAACTATGTAAATTTTTTAGTTATATAAATAAGATAGTATGTCCCCCTGTCTAACTAATGAAATATATATACATAAGACTACTAAATTTAGTTTTAATATACTATGTAAAAAGTTTAAGGTTGTGACATTGTTGTTTAAGCAAGAATGCTGTTTTCCTAATAACATATGATAGTTGGACTTTTACTCACTTGCATCATTTCACTAAGTGGGAGGGTTGAGACAATAAAACTAGTTCAACCCCGCCATGTTTTATCAAAGTGCCTGTCTCATGCCATGAAAGCGAGCAGTCATGTATATATAGGTAAGGGGTGTCGATTTTGTATCCGTTTCTATGATTTTTCGATTGAATTTTGTGTTGGATTTTTTGTTTTTCGTTTTATTAAAGGGGCATTATCTGCCAAAATCGAAAATTTTTGTTACCCATAAAAACTATCAGATATGATTGATGCCTTAATAAAACGTGTTTCCGTTACTTATAAATGTTATGGTATGTACGCGCATCGGGGGGAAAAGGTGCAACTGCTCGTGTTTTGAGATCGATCAAGAAAAGGACTAAATCTGATTAATTATCGGCATTGTTTACGGAGTTTGCCGAATCGTCATTAAATCAGTACAACAATGCACTTATTTCTTATTTTCTGTGAATCTGCTTTTAGTCGGTGTTATTTACGAACAAAGAACCATGCAAGTTGGCAGTTAATAAGCGACAAAATACAAATTATTCGTTTTTACCTGTCACTAGTAAGGTCAGTTGCATACGGAGAAAGCGAGGTCAAATTATTTGTTCGCAAGGCAATAATCAATCGATAGTAATTTTTGTTCTCAAAAGGCGAAAAGTGGTACATAAGCTGTTTAATGTGAAATATTTACCTTTATTTCATCATTTTATAGCTATTTAAAACATATACTTTTTTTGGGTCAAATTCGTAGCTAGTGCCTCTTTAATTGATGACATATTATTGAATCAGTAATCCGAAGTTGATATTCCATAATTCAAAATAGTTTGAAACTGTTAGCAGAAAATTAATATTACATTGTGCAATAAAAAGAAAGAAAAAAAAAATGTAAACTAACTATTACAAAAAACGAAGAAGTAAACAAAAGCAAGAGGGTTGCAGATCAGATTGTCAGCCCTGGTAATTTCATTGTCAAACGAAGAGGTTCGCTGCGGTTGACAGTACATTTTCTTTTAAGAGGTAAAAGTCTGCTCTATCAGTCTCTCATCTGTTTATTATTGATATAATACAATAAATACAAGGTTAAAAACAACCGAGAATAGATCAGTTAATTAACTGGGAATTGATTGAACCAGTAATCTGAAGGTTAAAGTTAATTAACAGAGAATAGATTGAACCAGTAAACTGAAGGTTGAATTAATTAACAGAGAATAGATTGAACCAGTAAACTGAAGGTTGAATTAATTAACAGAGAATAGATTGAACCAGTAATCTGAAGGTTAAATTAATTAACAGAGAATAGATTGAACCAGTAAACTGAAGGTTGAATTAATTAACAGAGAATAGATTGAACCAGTAAACTGAAGGTTGAATTAATTAACAGAGAATAGATTGAACCAGTAAACTGAAGGTTGAATTAATTAATTAACAGAGAATAGATTGAACCAGTAAACTGAAGGTTGAATTAATTAACAGAGAATAGATTGAACCAGTAAACTGAAGGTTGAATTAATTATTAACTGACAATAGAGTGAACCAGTAAACCGAAGCTAAAAATTAATTAACTAAAGCCCCTTGTTACACGGTAAAGAAAGTATCATGATACTTGCTTCATCAACCAACAAATACAGTGTAAACAGTGCTATTCAGGGGCGGATCCAGGATGTCAAGTAAGGGGGGGGGGCGAACTTAAAAAAATCGCGCCGAGCGGTGGGAGGAGTGAAAATGTTTGGGGTATTTCGTGTGAAAATTCACGATTTTACGCAAAAAAATCATATTTTTTCCAATTTTAGGAGGAGGGACGCAGGGTGCGCCCCCCTGGATCCGCCCCTGCGCGATACATTTTGTCTATGACCAATCAGAGATCTTGGTTTGAGGTCAGGAGGTTACAACATCATCAACAAATAAAAGCACGCGGTCAGCATATGTTAAATAAAACATGGCTGGAAAGGGGAAAAAGTAGTGATGTTATTTGGTCAAAGGAACAGATGGAGAGTCTCCTCAATTTGTATGATAATGTCTTCATTGTTATGATTCTCCCTTTTGGCGGGAACAATTTGTAAACAAACTATGCATGAAACATGCTACCTGATTTAGTGTGTAAACTGACAAGGATCATGATACAAAAAGTTGAATGCTACAAGTATCGCGATACTTGCTTTACCGTGTAACAGGGCCTTAAGAATAGATTGAACCAGTGAAGCGAAGGATAAAAATTAACTAACTGTAGTTAACGAAGCAATCATCCCCACCCATCAATTGAGGTGCACTGGATTTAGCTTATGCGATAGGCTTTGTTACTTATTCGCAGAATGTAATTGGGTTTTTCGTATTTCGGTTTCCCTATCAATAAATCTAACGATCGCTTTTAAGATGAAAATTGTTAAAAGAGGCATGAAGCAACAACTTAGCCCCCCACCCCCTTCCTCCTTTGTGTTTTGTTAATTGATGTCAAGTAAATGTTTTCGACAGATACCAGGTGGCCGTGATCGTATGGTAGTTGGATTTACAACTACCTATGCATTCACCACTGATGTTGTGAGATCGAATCTCAATAAGGACGAGGTGTACAACATTATGTGATAAAGTTTGTCAGTGACATGCGACAGGTCTGTGGTTTTCTCCTGGTCCTCCGCTTTTCTCCACCAATAAAACTGACCGCCACGATATAACTGAAATATTGTAGAATGTGGCGTTAAACACCATCAAAATAAACAGACAAGCCGACAGATACACGATTTTAACTAGTTGTATATGGCTCCCTATCATGTTAAATGTATTCTGTCTCTGTTGAACTTCTTGATATCTTTTTATCTATACATCAGAAACTATTAAACAACATTGAAAAAAAACACGACAAATCCATTTGCGATGTTCATATGATAAGTTAATTTATATGACTTACACGCAATAAAATAATGATTGTCACATGCCGGAAGTGGAAGTACAATTGTCAATATTATTCTCGTTTCCGGAGTGACATCTCAATATGTAATTGACCAATCAATGATTAGCAATTCTGATATGAAGAAAATATTAGGAGGTGAAGCCAAGCAAAATCCTCTGGATTTTACATAGACTTCAATGTATTTTAATTTATTTGATATCTACCATCCTCGGGATTTTACATAGACTTCAATGTATATTGATTTATTTGATATCTACCATCCTCGGGATTTTACATAGACTTCAATGTATATTAACTTATTTGATATCTATCATCCTCGGGATTTTAGATAGACTTCAATGTATGTTAACTTATTTGATGTCTACCAACAGAAGTTATATATTGTAATTAAAGTCACCTCTGGGGTGTTTGCTTACACTAAATCAGATATATCTCTAGTTTTATTTTCACCTGTATTAAGAGGGGACATTTGAGTCAAAGAAAAGGTAGCTTTATAAGACGGGCATAAATATTAAATTTTCTAGAACATGACAAGAAAATTTGACCTCTTAATACAGGTGACTGCTTAATAGAGGTGACCACATGGGCAGGTGTGACTGTATTTACGCATTAATCATATAATCGGTAAAAGAGTAAATTCAAGATTTCATTTTCTAGTTCATCAATTTTAACTGGAGTTTATTACAAGATGTAATTAGGTTCATTAACGGCAAGCTGATTTCTATATCGAGTTTCCTTAAGGACGTATCTATTTATCCATTGTATTTCTACCTTTAAAGACATAAGACAAAAAACCCAGTAACATATAAAGTTTAGTACAGGCACAACAATGTGGCGGGATTAAACTGTCTTAATGGGATCCCAACACTCCCCTCTTGATAAATGGATCTCCAAGGGTATACATGTGGAAACAAACGATGTTATGACGTTACATTTCGTGTTGCACACGATGTCATGACGTAACACCTAATGTTGCACACGATGCTATGACGTTATATCTGGAGGCCACCATTTTTCAGCGGCTTTTATCCCCCGTTAACATAGACAGCACTAAGTTTATCTTCTACTCAAAAAGACCACACACTACCACAAACCTGAATGACAACATAAACATGGAGAGTACAATAACAGGGTCCATGAATGACAACATAAACATGGACAGTACATTATAGCAAGGTCAATGAATGACAACATAAACAAGGACAGTACAATATAGCAAGGTCAATAAACGACAACATAAACATGGACAGTACAATAGTAGGGTAAATGAACGACAACATAAACGTGGACAGTACAATAGTAGGGACAGTGAATGACAACATAAACATGGACAGTACAATAACAGGGTCCATGAATGACAACATAAACATGGACAGTACAATAACAGGGTCAATGAACGACAACATAAACATGGACAGTACAATAGCAGGGTCCATGAATAACAACATAAACATGGACAGTACATTGTAGCAGGGTCCATGAATGACAACATAAACATGGACAGTACAATAACAGGGTCCATGAATGACAACATAAACATGGACAGTACAATAGCAGGGTCCATGAATGACAACATAAACATGAACAGTACAATAACAGGGTCCATGAATGACAACATAAACATGGACAGTACAATAACAGGGTCCATGAATGACAACATAAACATGGACAGTACAATAGCAGAATCAGTGAATAACAACATAAACATGGACAGTACAATAGCAGGGTCCATGAATGACAACATAAACATGGACAGTACAATAACAGGGTCCATGAATGATAACATAAACATGGACAGTACAATAGCATGGTCCATGAATGATAACATAAACATGGACAGTACAATAGCATGGTCCATGAATAACAACATAAACATGGACAGTACAATATAGCAAGGTCAATGAATAACAACATAAACATGGACAGTACATTATAGCAAGGTCAATGAATAACAACATAAACATGGACAGTACAATAACAGGGTCAATGAATGACAACATAAACATGGACAGTACCATAGCAGGGTCCATGAATGACAACATAAACATGGACAGTACATTATAGCAAGGTCAATGAATGACAACATAAACATGGACAGTGCATTATAGCAAGGTAAATGAATAACAACATAAACATGGACAGTACAATAGCAGGGTACATGAATGACAACATAAACATGGACAGTACAATAGCAGGGTCAATGAATAACAACATAAACATGGACAGTACATTATAGCAAGGTCAATAAATAACAACATAAACATGGACAGTGCATTATAGCAAGGTCAATGAATAACAACATAAACATGGACAGTACAATAAAAGAGTCCATGAATGACAACATAAATGTGGACAGTACAATAGCAGGGTCAATGAATAACAACATAAACATGGACAGTACATTATAGCAAGGTCAATGAATGACAACATAAACGTGGACAGTACATTATAGCAAGGTCAATGAATAACAACATAAACATAGACAGTACAATAGCAGGGTACATGAATGACAACATAAACATGGACAGTACAATAGCAGGGTCAATGAATAACAACATAAACATGGACAGTACATTATAGCAAGGTCAATGAATGACAACATAAACGTGGACAGTACAATAAAAGGGTCCATGAATGACAACATAAACATGGACAGTACAATACAAGGGTCCATGAATGACAACATAAACGTGGACAGTACAATAGCAGGGTCAATGAATAACAACATAAACATGGACAGTACATTATAGCAAGGTCAATGAATGACAACATAAACGTGGACAGTACATTATAGCAAGGTCAATGAATGACAACATAAACATGGACAGTACAATAGCAGGGTCAATGAATAACAACATAAACATGGAGAGTACCATAGCAGGGTCCATGAATGACAACATAAACGTGGACAGTACATTATAGCAAGGTCAATGAATGACAACATAAACATGGACAGTACAATAGCAGGGTCCACGAATGACAACATAAACATGGACAGTACATTATAGCAAGGTCAATGAATGACAACATAAACATGGACAGTACATTATAGCAGGGTCCATGAATGACAACATAAACATGGACAGTGCATTATAGCAAGGTCAATGAAT
>MJUT01021297.1:416682-439948 GCA_002080005.1 Gigantidas platifrons | reverse complement strand
GCAGACCTTAACAGAAAACCAGGAATTTACCCTCGTTGACCCTTCTTGTTTTAATTTACAGAAAATATCAATGGGGGCATTCTCAAGGGTAGATTAATGACACAAAGCTATAGACGTTTTTGAAATACATTTTGTTTCTTTAATTACACATGGAAACAATATTGGGTTCTGTTAAAGGAAAGATTCTCTAGAGAATACTCGTGTTCTTCATGACCAAAGATTTGAAAAAGAAAAACACCGCTGGCAAAATATTGGGTTTGGTGAAAGGATATATTTTCTAGAGAATTACTCGAGTTCATCAGCACAAAAGATTGAATAACGAAAACACTGGCAAAATATTGCCTTCGGTTAAAGGAAAGAATTTTTAGAGAGAACAGTCGGAGTTTTTCAGCACCAAAGATTGTATAACGAAATCACCGCTGGCAAAATATTAGTTTCGGTTAAACGAAAGATTCCAGAGAGAATACTCAAGTTCAAGTTTAGATAAAATTGTGCGGTATTTTGAAAACGAAATAACGTTTTCATAATATTACTATCTGATAGATTATTCTGGAAATTTTCTATGATTATTATCATTTGTAATATGATATGTAGATCATTAAAAAAATATGTCAAGGACATTAACAGTTATCAGTTGTTTCATATGCACATATGCATTGGGGGCCGTTCGTGGTCTGATCGTGTGGAGGTTGGATTCACAACTACCTTTCCAATCAGTGCCTGGGACCACTAACGTTGCGAGTTCGAACCCCGCTCAGGCGAGGTGTAGTCGATACAACCTTATGTGATAATATTGGTCAGTGACTTGTGACAGGTCGGTAGTGTTCTCCGCGTATTCCGGTTTCTTCCACCATACCATGAAATAACTGGAATATTGTTGAAAGCGGCGCAAATCTCTTTCACCCCCTGTTGTAAATTGTGCATGTAGTCTATCTCTCTCTGTCTCTCTCTCAACACAAAACAAAGGAAACAAAACTAAAATAAGAAAACAAAAAACAAAAAACAAACAAAAAACAAACAAAAAAACAAACAAACAAAAAACAAAAAACAAAAAACAACAACAAACAAACAAAGCAAAAAACCAAAAAGGAAAAAAGAAGAAAATAAAACACTAAAAACTAACGGAAATTAAGTATCAAATTAAAATTATTTTAGATTTTAATTGCACGGCATCATGTTTTCTCTCTCTCTCCCAGCGGAATGGAATTATATAACACTGAGATAATTATCTAGAATGTCAGAATAGCATAGACGATATAATAACGTGGTCTAATTTAATATTGAAATAACTGGCATAGCATGTCACTGTAAATGTGATTTTTGTCATGACAAAATCTGATTTACGACAGTAATCGTACGGCAGACAAACACGGATCAAAATCCAATAAGGTTTTGTAAGAGACGTGAAAATATCTGCACAACGTAAAGATTATCACATTACCATTGGTTGTATATGAGAAATAAATAATTAAGTTGTTCGTTCCCGAGCGTTATACAATTCGTTTAAAGTTCAGAACGATTATGGATGTTAAATGTACTCTTAAATGTTCATAATGCATTTCTCCCATTTACACTTAATGTTTGTCTTATGAGGATAATGGTCTATTTGGGGTCCAGGGTGACCGCGTTGTGAAACTGAAGTATCCGATGAAAATATCCGGTCTGCCGCTTGTTCCGGGCAAACTTTCTTACATAATACATTTTCTTCAAATGCACCTCACTATGAACCAACCAATCGTATTGCTTCCCTTTACTAATAAGTCGCTCCGTGGCAAATCTGATAAAAGCCCAAGAACACATAATGATATAGGATAAATACAATTGGTACAATTTTTGACCAATAGGATTGCTCGTATCATGCAAAGCAGCTTAGTAACACTTGCATAGTTTCACAATCGTCATTTTCATTAGATGGTTCATAGGGTCACCTGCATGTGATCTTTAACGTGGCTTCCTCAGATGACCCACGTCACGACACAAGGGGACCAAAGCAAGAGAGAGAACTGATTTCAATTAGATTAGCCGTGAATGGGACTCGAGACTTCGCACAGGCAGAAAGGCAAATCCAACTACCATACGATCACGACCGTGAAAGTGCCCTTTGTGTACCCTTATTGCTTTGTATTTTGTTTGACAATTTGTATTTGTGCATTGTACATGAACAAAAGATTTTTGTATTCACAAGGCGTTAATCAAAATAAAATGATTTCTTTAATTTGCATTTTATATATGGAATTAAACAAAACTACTACTGGAGCAGGAACTACCAACCCTTCCGAGCCCCGGTCTGTTGTAGGATTCGTGTTGGTGATTTCCTCTGTTTTCTTAGTAATGTTTTGTAGATCATTGCATCTCATCTTGTCTTATGTTCTATTAACCATTGTATTATCTGTTCTTCTTTGATTAAATGCATTTGATTGCCCTTGTGGTATACTCAAGCGTTTCTTCATCGGCGGAATCACAATCAGGTGGAACTATTTTGTGTCACATTAGGTCAAAAATCAACTTTATGCTAGACTTTCAAGAGTTACCCCATTTTCAAACACTACATTTCTGGCATAAATCTGAAAACTTGATAAAAATTCATGCAGCCGCTTTTGAGAAATTTTCATTTATATAACTGCAAGTAGACCTACCTACATACTTTACATAAAACACAATCACAGAGCTAACTTTCAATAAACTTTTATTTTTAAACAACAAAATCATATAGGTTAACTTGAAAAACATGAAAACGTTCAAGAAAATACAAAGAAAAGATAAGTATGTAGCATTTTGGAAAAAAAACGGCATTTGAATAGCAACCGAAAGCAATAAATATAAGATTCACGTCGTATTTTTTTTATGGACGACGATTCGTTTGTTATCTGTTATTTTATGTTCGCTTAATTATTTCCGATTGTGAAATTAAAAAAAGATAGTTTCTGTATGTGAAATTAACATTTGAATGCAAGCCACCGGGGTACTCTAAAATCCTAACGCTTATCAATCGCGGAACGTCTTCCGGTGTTGTGTAAGTCGTTTCTGCTGTATGGCCACGACAGTATAAATTATGTCTTGACAAATCTGCTTTAAGTTCTTAGCACAAATTGATGGCAATCCAATAATCTTGTGATGATGAAAACATAAAATCTGATGACAGATTACACATTAGTGTATTCAATTGATGCTATAATTGGAAATAAATTGTTTTAAAACGAATGTCAATTTAAAAAAAAAAAAACGCTAGAGAGCATGTGATCTTGAATCCGCTATAAATTAACATTACGCCTTCCAGTAACGAAATTAATCTTTGACATGCTATTTATTGCAATGAATATTTAAGTAATTGACTTTCGCGTTTTCTGATTGACAGACACGGCTCTTATGTTCCTTCTTTGATTGCTTTACGACTTTGCTGATGTAATGTATACATCTTTATGGTATACATACGTAACAGATTAAATTACAACAATACATTATAAAAAAGCAGCTATATACAGCTATATACAGCTATGTACTATATTTACATTATTTACAACATGAGAGAGAGAGAGAGAGAGAGAGAGAGAGAGAGAGAGAGAGAGAGATGGGGGGACAGAACTCATAAATCAACAAACAGACATAACCCGCAATGGCCCTGACTTGGTACAGGCATCTCCAAAGAAATGGTGGGTTGAATTACATTTTACAGCGCCAAGCCTCCCGCTTCTATTACGGTTAAAATGTTCCGGTTGTCACTATAACAGTTTTCTTAACAATACTGGACAAAATAGGTATAATAGTAGTCAACGCAGTATTTTATGAAAATCCATCGTTTATTATCGTCTAGAGTGTGATACAAGTTGTCCATTTACATGTAAACAAAATCAGAGGATGATTTTAGAGCTAATAGAAAATTGACAAGTTGTTCCAATTTTGAAATTTTGAAAAGATTATGGGAAAGGGGAATAACTCTTGTAAAATGTATAATTTTAGAATCAATGTCGGAAATGTGAAATAGTCTTTGCATCATACAAATATCAATGCTTCAAAATATACAACAATTTAAGGGGGTACCATACAATACAGGGAGATAAATCTTTAAAATCAGTTGAACGTTTTGATCATATGATGTTTGTATGCAGATTTCAAGCATCTCGGTGATCAAAACCACGGAGATAAAAGCTGCTATGTGGAGAGTGAATCTATAGCTCTGAATCTGTTGGTTGGAATTTGCTAAATTTTTGATGTTTATTACAGTGGATATATTCAAACACACTGCAAAAATAATAAGGATAACAATTTGAAAAGATTATGGGAAAGGGAAACAACTCATGAAAAAAAGTATAATTTAAAAATCAATGTCGGAAATGTGAAATAGTCTTTGCATGGTGTCAAATCACTAATTCACCAGTCAGAGCTTAGAGCATAAGTAGTCCCTTTCAAAGAAAATATTTCCTTTCGCTTTGTTGTATTGTGAAAGATACTGAATGATATGGAATAATTAACACTAATAATTGAAGTTAAATATATAAGGATTATTTTGAGCCCAAATTTGATAGATTTAGTTGTATTAACACTTCTATGGAGGACTTGATGCATGATTTATTAATACTGAATTCATTTTAGAATGACTGAGCTATGTTTTAAAGTAAGTATTCTCCATAGCCTGGCATTTCACTGCAAGACTTTAAACATCCCACGATATTTTGACAGAACGTAGAGATATGGTCTCGGAAATGTTAAACTTAAGAGAAAATAGCCAGGTAGTCTCGAAAAAACACAAATTTAGTAGAAAATGTTAAAGAAATTAATTAGTAGTTTGACACCATCATACAAAAACCAATGCTTCAAAATATTTAACAATTTAAAGACACATTCCAGAGTACGATGGCAGAATTCCATTTACATCGGCAGAGAAATCTATAATCAGCTTCCGCTTATTAAATTCATTTACGAATGCTGTGATCATAAAAATCGCCTGGTTTGGTTATACATAACGGAAGTTAATTAAAACTAGTAAAGTTTTATCGCTGAAAGCGTCTTATTTAGTCTGCATGATTACTATGTTCAATATTATCCTTGTTTTTTGTAAGCATAGGACAAGTTTTAAGATACCAAAGATATAATCAGAGGCTGTGAATTGACGATGGTCAGACAATATAATGTCCAAAAAACAAAGGAACTAAAATAAAACAGCAAAAAAACAAGAAAAAAAAAAGCAAGAAAAAAAAACCAAACAATAAAAACAAACAAACAATTAAAAAAAAAATACAAAAAAAAAAAAAACAAAACTAAAACAAAAACTTACAAGATTGGTATTTACTCCTTCTCCACAAAGTACGTATCATAAATGAGTACGATCAACGAATGGTTGTCTCAGAAGTAGGATAATATGTCAGTGTGAACCACACGTCTTCCCGGGCACAGTTGTTTCAGTGCAATTGCATTTTAAAAATCAAACTAATCGTGTTGGTCGAGTATAAAGTAAAGATCGTCATCATGTCATTGCATCAAGCTTGTTCTTGTCATGATATAGCTAAAACTTAGCGTTATAAACAATAATTACTTTAGTTATTATCATAGTGAACATGTCTGAAACTGTTGATACGGATAAATTCTGTAATGATGTAATTGTAACATTAAATATTGTCCGCCGTGAAATAGTTTCCACCCTTATAATTGTCTCATATGAGAAAGTCTGAGGACTGAATAAAACACAACGATGACTTCATTCGGTCTGTGTAAGGTTTTTCATTACAAATATAACACAACCGGACACAGTTTCACAGGACACTATTATGTCTTACATAATACTTCACAACGATGGTAATAAAACTGTTTGATAAATGACTTTGTTTTAGTGAGTTGGCATCCCTGAATAACGATAGAGTTATGGTTATGGTGTTTATCGCCACTTTCAACAATATTTCAATTATATCGTGGTTGTTAGGTTTTTGGTGGAGGAAACCGGAGGACCCGGAGAAAATCACCGACCTGTCGCAAGTCACTGACAAACTGTATCATATATTGTTGTACACCTCGCTCTGATCGAGATTCGAACTCATGACATCAGTGGTGAAAGGAACTGATTGCATAGGTAGTTGTAAATCCAACTACCATACGAACATGGCCACGACGGCTCCTGGGAAATTATGTTATGTGTAACACGTCACAACGATGGTCATAAGATTGATTGATTGATTGATTGATTGGTGTTTAACGTCCAGCGAGCAATTTTTCAGCTATATTCAGGACGATCATAAGATTGATAAATAACTTTAGATTAGCAGTTTGTATCACTTGTTAAGTTTTTTTTTAAATTATGCATATGCTTGAAAAAGACTGGTTATTTTAACAGACTCCAGAATAGCGTATCAGCTTGACTGTGTACACCCTAATTGTTTTTACTTTTAGTACTAGAACTCAGAAACGTTAAATTTACGATGGGAAAAATTAATGAAACATTACGTCTGTTAAAGATTTTAGATATCTACTATATATCTCATTGTGTTACATTGAAGAAATAAGTTTGAAAAGAAGCCACTGGTAGACATAATGTCCTTTCCTCGCTTGTGACTTATCAACGAGCCTGTAACTACATTAACATAACGGATGTCACTAGTGGAGCAGGAACAGCTTACCCTTCCGGAGCACCGGATTTCACCTCCCCCGGTTTTAGTGGGGTTCGTGTTACTCGCCCCTTAGTTTTATGTGTATGTTTTGTAGATCGTTGTTTGTCTTTTTGTACATTTTTTGGTCATTATGTTGTCTGTTCTTTTTCGATTTACGAATTCTGATTACCCCTTTGGTATCTTCAAACTCTTCTTAGATAAATGATATTAGCTTAACAAGTTGGTATCACTGAAAAAAGTGTTTTTACAGCATATGTTTGAAAAAGATTGGTCATTTTAACAGACTCTAGAATAACGTATCAGCTGGAATGCGTAGACACCAATTGTTTGAGGGATAGTTTTAGTACTAGAACTTGGAAATGTTATTTACAATGAGAAAGGTAAAGCAAAATTACATTTTTTTTCTTTTTTTTTTTTTAATAAATTTTAGTAATCGATTATATACCGGTATTCCCGTGAAGTCTTAAGTGAACACGATGGCAGCCATCGTTTCTAATAATTATTTCGTTATTGTGCTCGACTAGGGTTCGTATCTGATTATATATCTAATAGCAATCAGTCATAAACATCTAAGAAATTTAATGGTCTTCATGGGAGACCAGTGTAAATAGGTCATCAATTTGTTGGAATTAAATATCGAATACAAAATAGTAATAGAATAGTAAATGAAATATAAAAGGACTTATTTTAATGAAAAACCTGTTATAATTGCCATTTTATCTGACTATCAATTTGTATTAAATTAAAATAGGCTTAGAAACTCCCTCCATAATGAAAAATGAAAGGACTGATTTTGATGTAATGAAGGTTGTAATTGCCATCTTATCTGACTACCAATGTGCATTGAATTAAAATAGGCTTAGAAACTCCCTCCATCTAAAGCTTTAACTTCCAGCTAAGTCATTAATTATTTCTCTATAATGTAATTCTCTAATAACATTGCAGCACAATTTTATAATAATTGAAACCACTTGGTAATAGTAATTTATTGTAGTTAATAGAAACACACAGTAAATTAACGAGTATCACTTTAAAGCTAAATCAGGAAATTAAGTTCCATATAAAGATGTCAGCTTCATTACATTAAAATGGTGACATTTTGTTGCACTTTGACATAATAATGAGAGTTTGTAGATTATTGAATTATATAATATTGTGTTGCTCTTGATTAGAGGTAGACTAATGCGCTATATGGAGCAGGAACTGCTTACCCTTCCGGAGCACATGAATTCACCCCCGGTTTTTAATGGGGTTCGTGTTACTCGATCTTCAGTTTTATATATATGTTTTGTCGATCGTTGTTTGTCCTTTTGTGCTTATTCTTTTGGACATTGTGTTGTCTGTTCTTCTTCGATATATGGTTTCTGATTGCCCCTTTGGTATCTTCAAACTCTTCTTTCCACCAATATTATGTTGTTCGTTAATAGAGGTACACTGATTAGTTCTGACACCTTAATATAGTAACTCGAGGATCATATGAAGCTAATCGAAAATAGAAAAATAAAGTTTGAAGACACCAAATAGCAAATCAGAATCCGTAATTCAAGGGACAGACAATACAATGAACAACAGAAAAAGACAAAAACAAATATTGACATTTCTCCCATCATTATGGCGTTTTAACCCCGCTGAAGCTGAAGCAGTGGTGGAAAAATCTGTAATTCCTATTTTGAAATAAAGTTCGTGTTAAATAATGGGAGAAACAAATTCTCCTTCAGTTGCCCATGTGAGTTACGATATTTCTCCACTCTCGATAGTGAAATTAAAAATGTTAACCACTCGCCTGACGGCTTGTGGTTAAAAATTTCAATTTAACTCTCTTGAGTGGAGAAATATCGTAACCCACGGGCAACTGAAGGAGAATATATATTTAATACCTTTGGGATCACTGAGTGATTTGAATTAAAAATGTTACTCCTATATGATTATCACTCTTCGGCTCCCTCATTTCTCCAATCATCACGTGACATTGTGTAATCTCGTCGTATGACGTCTCCCCAATCATATTTCCCACATTAGGTCTCTTATTATTGAAATTGTCATTCAATTATTTGACCATCGACTACACAAATCTAACAATCATCCCCTGTAGTATCCCCATGTCGAATTAGCATATTGTTACTATGGAAATTATACTATTATGGGAATGTCCATATGCTTGGGTAATGAAATAATATCTAATTGAAATTGAAAAATCCACAACACGGTAGGCGATAAATTAGTCTTATTAAAATGTGTCCCAACGAGGAAAATTATATTCAGGAAATAATTCCAAGATTCCGATAATCAAACACATCGTCATAACCAACTGATTGTCCGTTTCAAGATTTCTATTTCTTAACCTTTGAACCGTAATGAAAGCGGGAGGTTTGGCGCTTTAAAATCTGATTCAACCCACCATTTCTTTCTAAATTCCCGTACCAAGTCAGGCTCATTGCGGTTTTCACAGTTTTCCGGTTGTTGACTGATTTTGTCTGTTTATATACTTATGAGTTTTGACTTGCACTTTGGAAGATTGTTCGGAGTTCGATAACTTTGTTATTCCCCTTATGGCAATGAATATTTCCCCTTTACGTAGATTTTTAACTTTCCTCTATCACGGGCAAAAGTATTACAGGGCTTAACTATATGAGTAACATGGCCTGTGTCCTATAAGAAACAGGGACTGGTTTCCTATCGCGAACACTTTGGTTCCGCAATGAAAGCGGGAGGTTTGGCGCCGTAAAATCTGATTCAACCCACCATTTTTTTTAGAAATGCCTGTACCAAGTAAGGGCAATTGCGGTTTTGCCAGTTTTCCGGTTGTTGACTGATTTTGTTTGTTTGCTGATTTATGAGTTTTGACTTTCCCTTTGGAAGATTGCTCGGTGTTCGGTAATTTTGTTATTACCCTTATTTCCTATCGCGAACACCTTGGTTCACAACTGACGGGTGGGGTGGGGTGGTGTGGTTAGGTGTCTATCTATTTAGTTTTCTATGCTGTGTTGTTTTTCATTGTTGGTCTTTGTTCTGTTTATTGTGCTCATCATCATCAATATTTCTGGATTGTCCATTCTTGAGTGACAATTGATGTTCTCTAACCTTTATATACAGCTTTCTTAGTTTTAGAGGTCCTTGGAATAGTCATTGACATAGTTTTTCCTAATAAACATGGTTCGTTGACTTATTGTTCTAGTAACTTTATCCCCTGCAGTCAAATCTCAGAACAAGAATTTATTTTACTAGAACTTTTATTCCACCAGGAACAATTTTACACAAGGCATTATTTCACCGTTACATCATAACCTGCAAACAACAATGAAAACCTCTTACGAAGTTTATTTTAACACTAGAAGCATATCATAGAACAAGAAATCAATTCCAAATGGATCGTAGTAAGTGGTGGAGATTGCTACAATCAATCAGAACAGTAAAATGACACCATTGAAGCATTTATTGCCATGTAACTACATATAGACATACAAAATGTATTAAGTTTGAACTCTTATATGATTTGTTTCGGAAGCCATTGTCACGTTGTATTAATATATCTGATTGCATGTAGCTTTTGTGCTCTATTCTGTCTTGCATGAATTTCTTCCAACATATGGATATTTTGTATGGAAGATAACTTGGTCATTACTCAATAAAACCGTATCTAAAAACATCGTTACAGAAAATCAAGTGGAAACATTGGGCATATATAATTGTATGCAGCTTTTTGCTATGTTGTGTCAGGTGTGAATTATATCCAACATTTTTGTCAAATAGATTATTTGTATGTAAAAGTACTAGATCGGTACTTAAGGGGGTACCATACACTTCAGGTAAAATTTGATCTGCTCGTTTAATTATCTTATTTTTTGGCGGTGTGTTTGAATATATTCACTGTAATAAATATCAAAATTTTAAAAATCCAACCAACAGACTCAGGGCTATAAATTCACTAGCCACATATCAGCTTTTCTCTCTGTGGTTTTGATCACCGAGATGCTTGACATCTGCATACAAACATCATATGATCAAAACGTTCAACTGATCTTAAAGAGTTATCTCCCTGTAGTGTTAGGTACCACCTTAAAGCTATCTATGCTTCAGAGATACTGGCCTCAGTTTTAATTAACATTACATTATTTACGAACTAGGAACTGCACATGTCTAACATGAATATCAACATAGCTGTTTTAAGCATATTATCTTTACAACAAAACGTAGACATCAAAGTTATTGCGCACGACGCGTTTCTGGAATAACCTTCATCAGGTGACGCTCAAAATCGAAAAGTTGGAAAGCCAACACGAGGTTTTTCACACAACATGGGTTTTTGGTGTTGTGTGAGCGATTGGTTTGTATCGTTTCGCTTCATTCGTTTATTCTGCAATTTCGTAAGATTAGTCTTATCTTTATTTTGCTTATTTGTATTAGCTATTGGGTTATATTATTCGTTTTGTTCGCTTATTTGACTATTTCGTAAGATTGGTCTTATCTTTGATATGGCTATTTGTATGAGCTTTTGGATTGCATCGTTTCGTTTCGTTCGTTAATTCGACAATTTCGTAAGATTGGTCTTGGCTTTGGTTGGCTTATTTGAATATTGATGAGTCGTAATCTTTAACATGAAATATTAGTTAGCACATGTAGATTGTATTTCTTAAAATCCAACACGTAATAAAACATTAGCCATGTTAAAGATGATTAGGAGAAATCCAATACATTGCTAATACATTTTCCCTGAAGTGCAGGAGAAAAATGGGATATAACTATTTCATTTTACACGTAATTAGAAATAATATAGATATGCATTTCAGAATCAATGCAGGAATGTAATGTTATACATATTAATTATTTAATGGCTTTTTTCCATGTAATCCATGTAACTACCTATTAAATCAATGCCTATCACAACTAACGTTGTGAGTTCGAATCCCGTTGATGGCGAAGTGTGCTCGATGAAACATTATGGGATTAAGTTTGTCAGTGACTTGTGACAGGACAGTGGTTTTCTCCGGGTACTTCGGTTTCCCCCACCAATAAAACTGATCGCCACGATATAGCTGAAATATTGTTGAAAGTGTCGTTAAACACCATAAACCAAACTAACCATTAATGTATTCATGGTGTTTCCTCGAGAGTAAATATACCCAAACCTTGCAAAACGTCTAAACAGGATAGCCAACATATTCTAATGAACACGACGGGTGCCACTAGTGGAGCAGGAACTGCTTACCCTTCCGGAACACATGAGTTCACCCCCGGTTTTTAGTAGGATTCGTGTTACTCGATCTTTAGTTTTATGTGTATGTTTTGTCGATCGTTGTTTGTCCTTTTGTGCTTATTCTGTTGACCATTGTGTTGTCTGTTCTTCTTCGATATATGGTTTTTGATTGCCTCTTTGGTATCTTCAAACTCTTTTAATAAAAACATTGGTATCGAATCCAATGCACACGACGCATTTCTTTCATAACGTTTATCATGTACGCTCATAATAACACGATTGGAAACCAAATTTGATTTAAGGTGCTACCTAACACTACAGGGAGATAACTCTTTAAAATCAGTTGAACGTTTTGATCATATGATGTTTGTATGCAGAATTCAAGCATCTCGGTGATCAAAACCACAGAGAGAAAAGCTGCTATGTAGCTAGTGAATTCATAGCTCAGAGTCTGTTGGTTGGAATCTGTTAAAATTTTGATATTTATTACAGTGGATATATTCAAACACACCGCCAAAAAAATATGAAAATTAAACGAGCAGATCAAATTTTACCTGAAGTGTATGGTACCACCTTAAAAGTCTCAGGGAGCATTTAAACCAAAGCGCCTAAACTGGATACACAAAATCTTCAAATAAAAACGCACTTTGTGATTGCTTGCGTAGAGTGGTGTCCAACACATATTGTGTTGTGTTTTTGTTCTGTTTGTCTTCGTCTTGAGTACTCTATGTTGCCAATTGCTCTGGATTGTCCATTTGTGATTGATTGTCCCTTCTGTATTCTCTAAAGTTTATTTGTACGCATGACACAATTCCAGAAGTAACCTTATTAGGTATGCTCATAATAAAAATATTGGAATGCCAAGTAATTTAAAAGTCTTATGGAGCAAGTAAACCAGGGGTGCGCTCAACATCGTAGCTGCTAGATTGAGCTACGTAGAACAATCCTACTGAACGGAAAGCTAGCCTAGCCGCTACATAGCTCTAGCTAGCTTAAAAAAATGTCTGCTAGCTTTTGAATCCAACATGGCGGCTAAAACTAAATTTAATTTCGTAAGATAAAAATCGACTAGCTGCTACGATATTGAACGCAACACCTGGCTCATAACAAGATAGCCAAAATCGTCTTAGGTTACCGTGCTATACGTGTCTCCTTCGGGAGGAGAACCGTAGTTTTATTAAGGTTGGGTTAACCATAAACTTTTTCCTGTTAGGAACGATAACTCTTTCAGAAACTCAAGTCAAGTGTGCAGTATCATATGTCAGTTATATGTATCATTGTGGTGGACTTATTGAGGATAATTTGGTAGGCAAAATGAGACGTATTCCAAAGGATCGAACAAATATGCCTTGATACGAGACACTCAGCGAACTCTCTTATCAAGCTGTTGCTCCTTGAGTGACTGCTTCAGTTTGTTCTTATCTACAGGAAGCGTGACATTTTCGAAACACGTTGTACTCGTGTACGTATCATACTCAGTGTTTGTAGCTACAGTAACACGACGCGTGCCACTGGTGGAGTAGGAACTGCTTAGCCTTCCGGATCATCCGAGTTCAGCCCTTGATTTTAGTGAGATTCATTTTGCTCGATCTTTAGTTTTATGTACAATGTTTTGTAGATCGTTGCTTGTCCTTTTTTTGTTTTGGCCATTGTGTTGTCTGTCTTTCGATTTACAAAAATGTACAGATAATGATTACCCCTTTGGTACCTTCAATCTCTTCGTCTTATATATTAACTACTAAAACAAACTGCAAATAACATAAACCAAATATATTGTTTTAATTCAATTGATATAGGAAACCGAGACGCCAATGAATCAAATAAAGCAACCCATTAAATATAATATCTAAGGCATAGCATTGATTCTATAGTATATAGATATATTTTGTTTTTTCAAATTACGTGTAATATGAAGTAATTATATACCATTTTGCTCCGGCACTCCAGAATAAATGTACTGAAAATGTATTGGATTTCTTGTAATCATCTATAGCATGGCGGATTTATATTACATTTTAGATTTTAAGAAATACTATCCACACGTGTTAATTAATATTTCATGTCAGAGATTACGACCCACCATCATTCAATAAAGAAAACCACAGAAAAGGCCATTATAAAGAAATTTGCGAATAAACGAGCGAAACGAAACCATACAAACTAATAGCTCATTCAACAGCAAAACACCATGGCATATTATCACAAGCGTGGTGTAAAATCTAGTATGTTATTTACATGCTATGCCATAAATAAATAAATAAATAAATAAATAAATAAATAAATAAATAAATAAATAAACTGAAGCAAAGCAATAGCACATTTGCACATTTCCGACTTCATTCTAATATTATGCGTCTTTTTCACATTTTTGAAAGGATTATTTCCCTTTAATGTGGGATGTCATGCAACGGTCAACACAAATGATATATAAATTTTCAATAGTCCGTATACAATTTAAATGCTGTAACAACTTGGCAATTTTTTTATTTGCTATAATCTTTTTAAAGGTTAAAATATGGAAAGATAGTAGTAAAAAGTGTTTTTTTCATAATCCTTGATCCTACATAGAACGGAAGCCATTTTTGCCATCTGTAAGGGAATTAACTCCTGTCAAATACGTATAATTTCAGAATCGGACCAGGAATGGGAATGTGCAAATAGTCGATGTCTCCTTTCACCAAGAAGGGAGGCTTAGGCTCATAAAACTAATTTAACCTCTTCACATTTGTTTTATTAAAATGCCTGTTCCAAGCCAGGACAATATTCGGTCATGTCCATGTATGGTACGGGTATCGATTTTTTTGCATCTTTCTACGATTTTTATATTAGATCCTGGAACTGTTCTATTATCAAATGTGTTGTTTAGATTCAAAGACAAGTTAATCTAATTTGTTTTTAGAAATAGGATCCTTAGCAATTTTTCAATGCCAATTTGTCCACATGACGACGTGAACAAAACATATTACCAACAGTTATTGAGTTAAAATAACTTGATGTGATCTTAATCCATTAGATAAAAACAAATCTTATAATTCAATTGTAAGAGAACGTGATCTTAGATATAAAATATAGATATCTAATTTAGCATGCACGACTCATTTCTGAAATGACTTTAATCGATTGCAATCAAGGTTAAAAATTTGAAAAACCAAATAATAAAAACAAAACAAAAATTGAGGTGGTGGAGGGGGCGGTGTCAAAAGGTTATAACAGAATAGCCAACATCGGATAAGGTTTTTATTCCAATTGTCGTTAGTACTTCCCGGTCCTTCCGAAAATCAGGACGTATCACTCGGTTGTAACTGGTGCAACACCACGGGTGTCATTCAATCAAATTAACATGTAGTATTTACCTATTATTACATGATGATATATTTATTAATTGACCATAACATTTTATCTTCTAATGGGTATTTATAAAATTGCTATATTTATTAATTAACCATAAAATGTTATCTTCTAATACATAATATTCACAATGTATATACACTCTGAGTGAGTTAAAGATTAATGCTTAACGCCATTTGAGCAACAATTCCACCAATATCAACAAAGCAAACAATTACCACCTCCCACCTTAACACACTAAACATAAAAAGGAGAGTTTAAACAGTGATGGTCAACAATTCTACCAATGTCAACAAAGTAAACAATTACTTCTCATCTCAGCACACTGAACATAAAAAAGAAAGTTAAACAATGATGGTCAACAATTCTACCAATGTCAACAAAATAAAAAAATTACCTCTCACCTTATCACACTAAACATAAAAAAGGAAGTTTAAACAGTGATGGTCAACAATTCTACCAATACCAACAAAGCAAACAATCTCCTCCCGCCTTAACTCTCTGAACATTAAAAAGAAAATCCAAACAGTGAAGGTCAACAATTCTACCAATACCAACAAAACAAACAATCACCTCCCGTCTTAACTCTGTGAACATTAAAAAGAGAGCTTAAACAGTGATAATCAATAATTCCGCAAATATCAACAAAACAAACGAGCGCTTCTCAACTTAACACACTGAACATACAAAAAGAAAGTTTGACCAGTGATGGTCAACAATTCCACCAATATCAACAAGGCAAACAATCATCTCCCTCCTTAACACACTAAGTACAATAAAGAATGTTTAAACAGTGATAGTCAACAAATCAACCAATGTCAACAGAGCGAACAATCTTCCGCCTTAACTCACTGAACATTCAAATGAGAGTTTAAACAAAGATGGTCAACAATTCTACCAAAATAAACAATCTCCTCCCGCCTTAACTCACTGAACATTCAAATGAGAGTATAAACAAAGATGGTCAACAATTCTACCAAAATAAACAATCACCTCCCGCCTTAGCTAACTGAACAATAAAAAGGAGAGTTTAAACAGTGACGATCAACAATTCCACCAATATCAACAAAAGAAACAATCACCTCCTTCCTTAACACACTGAATATAAAAAAGAGAGTTTAAACAAAGATGGTCAACAATTCTACCAATGTCAACAAAATAAACCATCTCCTCCTTCCTTAACTGACTGAACATAAAAAACAGTGATGATAAATAATTCCGCAAATATCAACAAAACAAACAATATCCTCCCGCCTTAACACACTAAGCATAATAAAGAATGTTTCAACAGTAGTGATAGTCAACAATTCTATCAATTTCAACAAAGAAAACAATCACCTCTAAACAGTGATGTCAACAATTCCACAAATATCAACAAAACAAGCAATCACCTCTAAACAGTGATGGTCAACAATTCCACCAATATCAACAAATCAAACAATCACCTCTAAACAGTGATGGTCAACAATTCCACCAATATCAACAAAGCGAACAATCACCTCTAAACAGTGTTGATCAACAATTCCACCAATATCAACAAATCAAACAATCACCTCTAAACAGTGATTGTCAACAATTCCACCAATATCAACAAATCAAACAACCATCTCTAAACAGTGTTGATCAACAATTCCACCAATATCAACAAAGCGAACAACCATCTCTAAACAGTGTTGATCAACAATTCCACCAACTCACAGAACACCACAGGAGAACAACGACATATGATGCTGGGATGCAGGTCATGGCTTGGGACAGGCACTAAGACATAGCAGGATATAACCGGTTAACGGGATCCCAACGCTTCCCTCCCTCTTCATAACTGACTGATTGATTGATTGATTGATTGTTGGTGTTTTAACGCCACTTTCAACAATATTTAAGCTATATCTTGGCGACCAGTTTTAGTGGTGGAGGAAGCCGGAGTACAGGGAGAGAACCACCGACCATGGGCAAGCAACTGGTAAACTTTATCACTTGCGGCTGCGAGTCGAGTGCACCATTTTTTTTGTAATTTACTGAATATACAATGACATGTATATAAGAAATAAAGCAATAAAAGCCTGTATATTGATTTTCGTATATGTTTTGTCTCAGATAGTCGAAACTAACTTAATTAATTCAAAAGATCAGCTTTAGTTGCATATGGCTTCACCATCCTGTCTACACCAAAATGTTTGGATAATTTTGCTTTGGTTAAAGAAATATTACAAAATTACATTTTTTGTAAATAAGTATTAGCTTGATAACAGGAAGTCCTTTTTTAAATATTTGATACGGAAAATATAAAAATAGAAATAATAATATTGAAGATAAAGAAATGATATTAGTTTGTTTTAATGAATATAATTTGATATTTATTAACGATTACCTATGTTAATGTCAAAGACATGTTTGTTGATAGCAATTTATATTTATTGGCAAATTGGACATTTTGACGTTGATGTGTGCCGCTGATAAGGTCTGAATCACTGAACTGACCTTGATGCATAAAAATAGTAAGTCAGTTCGAAACTCGCATGCGCAAGAGCTGATTCTGATATTGAAAATTATCGGTCAGTATGACGTCGCCGATAAACGCAATAACACCAGTTTTGAAGATCTCGACATATACTCTCCAAAAAAAGAAACGCAACATGTGAAAAAATATAATTTACTTCAAATGTTCAACATCAATTTAAATACAGAAATAAGTATTATATTACACTGCAATTTGGCACACTTGTTGTTCAGACTTTAAAAGTTCATTAAAATTGCAAATTGTATCACATTAAACTCCATAGCATTCAGATGACGTCACTTCAAAGTCAATATATGTTGTTCCCACCATTAGCCTGTAACACAGCATGGACACATCAGCAGCCCAAGATCGTTACATCCGGGTACTTCACATGAGAAACCGGACCGTGACAGCAAGAGACATAGCATCAAATATTCCAGGTCTTCAACGAATATCGGCACAGACAGTCAGAAACCGTTTCCGTGAAAACGGCCACGCACCCACCAGACGTCCTTACTTTGGTGCAGTACTGAGACGTCGATATCGACTTGCAAGGGTCCAATGGTGCAACAGAGTAAGGGGATGAAACCTGCAAAACTGGAGGCGGGTCTGGTTCAGCGATGAATCAAGTTTCATGCTGCAGACAAGAAATGGCTGTATACGTGTCTACAGACGCCGGAATGAGAGGTTTGCAAGGAATTGCGTCCTTGAGGTCGACAAGATGTAGGGTGCCATATCCTACGCCCTACAAATTCCATTTGTGCACAACCCTGGCAACCTTAACTCCGCTCGATACAGAGATGAGGTTTTGACACCACACATGCTGCCTGCAATGAACCTCCGTAGGGAAGTTTTTCAGCATGACAACCTCGGCCGCACATAGCTCGTGCTACTGTTAACTTTCTAGCCAACCAGAATGTTAGAGTGCTCACTGGTCGTCTAAATCACCAGATTTGAACCCAGTAGAGAACATTTGTGGCATGATTTGGATCGACGCGTGTGGAGTCGTTAACCAGCGCCGCAAGCTCTGCAAGAACTACAGCAGTCTCTTGAGCAAGAATGGGGTGAATTCCGCAAGACCGTATTCGTCGATTGATCGAGTCTGCCGTGATGGGTCCGCGTTGTGTTACAGGCTAATGGTGATCACAACAGATATTGACTTTGAAGTGACCTAATCTGAACGCTATGGACATTAATGTGATAAAGTTTGCCATTCTGATGAACTTTAAAGTCTGAACAACCAGTGTGCCAAATTTCAGTGTAATGGAATGCTTATTTCTGTATTTAAAATGATGTTGAACATTTGAAGTAAATTATATTGGAGAGTATACATTATCACTAGTTTCACAGTTCGTCATGTCTGACTTGCTAACGATACTATATATGTTTCGACCTATAAAACTGCCGTTATTCTATATGTATCGATAAAAACGTAGATATCTAATTTAGTGTGCACGACACGTTTCTAGAAGACCCTTCATCAGGTACGCTCATAGGCGAGTAAATGTTAGTAGTTTGTTTTAATGAATATAATTTGATATTTATTAACGATTCCCAATGTTAATGTCAGAGATATGTTCGTTTTGCTGATGGTAATTCATATGTTTTGATAAAAAACGTAGATATCTAATTTAATGTACACGACACGTTTCTGGAAGGCCCTTCATCAGGTACGCTCATAGGCGAGTAAAGGTCCTAAACAGGATGGAGTAAATCGGCTAAGGTCACATATGCCTGATGGAAGATTTCCTTAGGTATAATCACACTTATATTATTTAGAATCTGTACTTTTCAAACATAAATATATCTAAAAACCCATATCAGTGTCGAAACACTGATTGCTGGACGGATGATACCCTCGGGGACTAACAATTCAGCACCTATTCACGAGGTATCGATCTAGTGATAGTGAAAAAAAAACGTTGATATCCTACTTAGTGCACCTGTGCATTAATTATTTATTTTGGGGTCTTTATATGACATTTAGCTGTACACAATAATCATGCTATACGCAAAATGTTAAACATGATAAGAACATTTTGAAAATACTAAAAGGGGTAATCAGAAGCCATAAATCAAAAGGCAAACAATACAATAACCAACGGAAAAACACACTATGACAAACAATAAACAACAAAACATTATACAAAACACTAAAGATCAAACAACACGAACTCCGCTTGAAGGATAAACAATACCATGGATCAATAGACAAAAGGACAACAATAATCTACAAAACACTACACAGAAAACACAAGATTGAGCAACACCGAATCCCACTAAAATTCGGGGTTGAACCCAGGTACTCCGGAAGGGTAAGCAGTTCCTGCTCCACTTGTGGCATCCGTCGTTTTTCTCTTGTTAAAAAACCAGTGATATGTCATAAATGAGAAAGGGGCGAGGTTATTTGTACAACAAACTCAACATAAGAACATAATCATGTGTGACATTGATATTATGTAACGGTTAACCAAAGTCATGATCAATGTTGATATTTTGTTCGATTTTACAGAAATTCATTAGCATTCCAAGATTTGAAGAAAACAATCACCTCGTCAACTTCATTAATAATCATCTTAAACGTAATCTTATTCCACGATTATTTAAGTTGCGTCTCTGCACACAATAATCATAGCGCCATAACAATATACAGAAAGCAAGACTGAGCAACAGAAACCCCATCAAACGTTGGGTGAACCCAGGTACTCCGGAAAGGTAAACAGTTACTGCTCCACACACATGTGGCATTCGTCGTGTTTCTCTTGATACAAACCCGATGATAAGTTATGAATGGGGAAAGGACTAGATTGGTTTTACAAAACTCTGAACATATGACCATAATCAACTGTTGTTTTTTTCTTTTGTTACAAACCTACTCATAAGTCATGAATGAGAAAAAGACGGGGTTATTTGCACAATCAACATAATACTATAATCATTTGTGACACTGAAATTCTGTAACGGTTAACCAAGTCATGATCAATGTTGATCTTTTGTTCGATTTCACAGAAATTCATTAGCATTCCAAGACTAGAGAAAAACAATCAAGTCATCAACTTCATTAATAATCACCTTAGACGTAATTTTCTTCCATGATTATCTAAGTTGTGTCTCTGCACACAATCAGCATAGCGCCATATACACGTATATTACTTGTTATCACGCAAACAGTCCAGAGACATAAAGATGAATACACTTTATGACTTCCAGCAACAAAAACAAAATCTAATTTTAGTTACAATGCAATTGTGTTTTTTTTAATGGCGGCACAAAATAAAACAGGATTTCATCAATAAAAACTAACTTTAATTTTTAGCTATAATGAAATCGTGTTTCCTTTAATGGAGGCACAAAAACAGGATTTTAGCAATAAAAACAAAATTTAATTTTAGTTACAATGCAATTTTTGTGTTTTCTTTAATGGAGGCACACAACAACAACAAAAAACAAAACAGGATTTTAGCAATAAAAACTAATTTTAATTTTAGTAACAGTGCAATTGTGTTTCTATAAATGGAGATAGACAAACAAAATTTCAGAAATAAGAAATAAAAGAAATTGAGGTGTTTTTTCACTCAATATAGATATGTTTCTTTTAACAAAAGGGCCAAGAAATCCAGGTTTCGAAAATGAAAATCAAATTGTTCATGCAAAATAAATGTGTTCCTGTATATGGAATTATTCAATGGTTAACAAAATATCATAATATTGGCCAATAGACTATAGAGAAAAACGAAGAAGCAATCCCGAATTGACAAGTACAAAAAAATAAAAAAAAGATAAAACAAAATAAAATAAAACACACTCACCACACAGAAAAATGGGCAACACGAACCAAACCAATATTTCAAAAAACAAAAACAAATGGATGAACGCAAGTTCCCGTGAAGTGTATACAATTCCTGTTTCTCATAGGATACCCTTCGTGTTCTTCATAGTAAATTCTGGTAAAAGTCGATGAATTTTGAATAAAAAAATCACTAAGAGACGTATTATTATTGTGCATTATTGTGTATTTTATATTTATCTTCTTAATATAAATCGTGTACAAATCATAGCTTTTTTATCAACGTGATATTATAATATACTTTTGTATCCATATTTATTGATTAGTAGATGTGTTTATCGACATATAAAAACATATCGACCTCGGACTTCGTCCTCTGTCGATATAATTTTTATCGGGTCTCTAATACAACCATTGACCACATCAAAAGGCTATAATTCTGCATTTGTCTGAAGAGGACTTGTAGTGCTCGTGATCGTATGTTAGTTTGGTTTACAACTACCAGTGCAATCAATGCATATTACCACTTCAATTGCGAGTTCCAACCCTGTTCAAGGCGAGGTGTACTCGATACAACATTATGTGGTAAAGTTGGTTAGTGACTTGTGACATGTCAGTAGATTTTGCAGGTACTCCAGTTTCCTCCAACAATAAAACTGACCGCCACGATATAATTGAAATATTGTTGAAAGTGGCGTTAAAAAACTTACTCGAAGGTGACATAGGGGAGATAATTCATTATTGCTGTCGTAGAATAATATAATTGTGATTGATTTCTAAATCTAAATCAGTCATCTTTGAAATTCTTTTCTGGGCCTGTAAATTTGATTTATGGAAACAATTACGTATGTATATTAAAAACAATTTATGTTTTGTCAAGGAGAACTCCCAGGGGAAAGATTCATCGTCGTTTCAAGATTTTGCATTTGCAATTCTATTATGTTATCAGACAGACATGGCCATTATATTGTCATGTGGATTCGATTCATCATACTTTCTTTTGTTGTCAAAAATAAAAGGCAAGAATATTCGATATAATGTTCCAGTCTACGTAAACAAACATTTGGTTTCTTCCTTAAGGTGGTACCTAACACTACAGGGAGATAACTCTTTAAAATCAGTGGAACGTTTTGATCATATGATGTTTGTATGTGATCAAAACCTCAGAGAGAAAAACTGCTATGTGGCTATTGAATTTATAGCTCTGAGTCTGTTGGTTGGAATTTGTTAAAATTTTGATATTTATTACAGTGGATATATTTAAACACACTGCCAAAAAAATAAGAAAATTAAACGAGCAGATAAAATGTTACCTGAAGTGTATGGTACCACCTTAAATTAAAGGGAGGAATACTGCATATGATATTCCAGTAAACGTGAACAAACCATTCCCCCTTCCTTAAATTCAAAGGGAAGAATCCTTTATATACTATTACAGTATGTGTAGACAAACTATTTTGGTTTCTTCCTTAAATTGGTACAACGGTTGAATATTAGTTTCACTTTTGTGAAATGCAACTCTCATGGCGCCGACTATTTAGCTTTTATTGGGAGCTGGGTGTGTGTTCCCACTCCCCCCTCCCCCCAGTGTTATATTTTTTTTCTCACATAACAACAAAAAGATTTTTAAATAAGTAGAATGGCAATTTTTCTTTAATTTGGACAAAAATAATAAAAATCACATGATTATTTTATTAATTTTTTTTTTCTTTCAGTTCAAGTTTTTCTTTCTTATCTCCTAAAATCCCCCCAATTAACTCACTAATTTACATAGCAGCGTCTCTTTCGTAAAATGCAACTCTACACACCTGAAGAACCGATCATTTAGATTTTAGGAAAGG
>MJUT01021297.1:389295-404280 GCA_002080005.1 Gigantidas platifrons | reverse complement strand
TAGAAAAACAGCAACACAATACTATAACGATACATCAAAGCGTTATATACACAGGCAGACTTTAGAAAAACAGCAACACAATACTATAGCGATATATCATAGCGTTATATACACAGGCAGACTTTAGAAAAATAGCAACAGAAGACTATAACGATACATCAAAGCGTTATATACACAGGCAGACTTTAGAAAAATAGCAACACAATACTATAACGATACATCATAGAGTTATATACACAGACAGACTGTAGAAAAATAGCAACAGAAGACTATAACGATACATCAAAGCGTTATATACACAGGCAGACTTTAGAAAAATAGCAACACAANAATAATATTATAAGATTTTTTTCAATTGTTTTTAAAATTCATTGAATTTACCTTTGGGGATTCCCAGTACGCACACATACATTCCATTGATGTTTGTCACGCATGAATAACAACCTAACCTTCATGTATTGTTTACAGTACTTTTTCCTTCATCGATAACTAGACGGTGATGTAATTAAGTTACTGATACTTTCCAATTTGATGGTATTTTGCATTGAGCTACTTAAACAAGTAAAATACTCAAAAAATCGAGAAAAAAATCAGTAACCAACTTGTGTCAATATCACCAGCGTCCCTTGTAAACTACGTCACAGGATGACGATAAATTACAAAAGTCAAAGTCGATAGATGGTTGTCTTAAGTATTTTTTCCGGATTTTTTTTTGTATGTGTAGTTGTTGTGTATGACCTCACGGAAACGACCTTGTAGGATTTTATACATAAACTTTTTAAATTATGTTGGGTTTTTTTAAGGACTTTAAAAATACGTTATATGCCGGTGTTTTGTTTGTTTACACTCGGTCGTCACTGTAATTTCACAGCGGGAGGGTACACGGAATAGCCGAATTGACAACATTACTGCGTTTGCGCTAAAAATGTTGTTGTTGAGTATTATATGAACTGACGATAACACGGCGTCATATTAGAACATAGCGTTATATACACAGGCAGACTGTAGAAAAATAGCAACACAAGACTATAACGATATATCATAGCGTTATATACACAGACAAACTTTAGAAAAATAGCAACACAAGACTATAGCGATATATCATAGAGTTATATACACAGGCAGACTTTAGAAAAATAGAAACACAAGACTATAACGATATATCATAGCATTATATACACAGGTAGACTTTAGAAAAATAGAAACACAAGATTATAACGATATATCATAGCGTTATATACACAGGCAGACTTTAGAAAAATAGCAACACAAGACTATAGCGATATATCATAGCGTTATATACACAGACAGACTGTAGAAAAATAACAACACAAGACTATAGCGATATATCATAGAGTTATATACACAGGCAGACTTTAGAAAAATAGCAACACAAGACTATAGCGATATATCATAGCGTTATATACACAGGCAGACTTTAGAAAAATAGCAACACAAGACTATAGCGATATATCATAGCGTTATATACACAGACAGACTGTAGAAAAATAGCAACACAATACTATAGCGATATATCATAGCGTTATATACACAGACAGACTGTAGAAAAACAGCAACACAATACTATAACGATACATCAAAGCGTTATATACACAGGCAGACTGTAGAAAAATAGCAACACAAGTCTATAGCGACATATCTTAGCGTTATATACACAGGCAGACTTTAGAAAAATAGCAACACAAGATTATAACGATATATCATAGCGTTATATACACAGGCAGACTTTAGAAAAACAGCAACACAATACTATAACGATACATCAAAGCGTTATATACACAGGCAGACTTTAGAAAAACAGCAACACAATACTATAACGATACATCAAAGCGTTATATACACAGGCAGACTTTAGAAAAATAGCAACACAATACTATAACGATACATCATAGCGTTATATACACAGGCAGACTGTAGAAAAATAGCAACACAATACTATAACGATACATCAAAGCGTTATATACACAGGCAGACTTTAGAAAAATAGCAACACAATACTATAACGATACATCAAAGCGTTATTTCCAATAACACATCATTAAGCAATTGTGAAACAAAGCGATTTTCTACTTATTAATTCATAGGGTTTAGTCATTGTATCATTGATCTATTATATTTCAATACAGAAAATACGTGTTTAACAAAATAATGAAGAATTATTGAAATCAATGAAAACGTGAAGCCATTTACCGTGTGATTATTGGCTAACGGCATTAGGCATCCCAGCAGAGTTGACACTGATTTAACTTTATCGAACCAGTTTAAGTAGTGACGTTCGGATGATACTTTAAGGAGTGATTTTTGGATGGTAGTTTCGTACACCTTATTGACTAATGATATTAGGCATCCCAGCAGAGTTGACACTGATTTAACTTTATCGAACCAGTTTAAGTAGTGACGTTCGGATGCCTTAAGTAGTGATTTTCGGATGTTTACTTCCTACATGCTATTGGCTATAATACAATCCAGTTAATTACCGTAAGCTGCGTTGTACGACGAGTGAACACATTTGGGTTAATTGTCTACTAGTTTAATCGCAGAGTTTACGCTGATTTCATTGTTTATTTTTCTTCTCAGTAAGGAACAACATTTTTAGGTAAGTGTTTGTCTCGGGACTTACAGGATAATATTGTATTTTTATTGCAATTTTCAACAATGTTTTCAATATTATGCACACGGTTAGTTTTATTGGCAGAGGAAACCAGATTATCCGGAGAAATTCATCAATAATCCGTAATCGTTCTTACTTCCGTGGAAAATATAACTATACTCTTTGGAAAGATTATATAGTCAGAAATTGACAATCCTTTTCTTTCATATACATTCTCTACACATGTTTTTGCATGTTATTGTTCGGTGTTCATTTATATAAATATTATATAAGTTTATCTACGCATGCTAGCAGATATTGTAAATTATTGTATACGTGAGAAGACTTAATGAATTGTAAATTATCTGTCCGATTCCAATTGACTATACATTTGTATTTAAAGAATAAAATATGCTTAAGGCATACAAAAGACATTCATTTAAAATGGTCTGAGAATGGAAAAGCGAAATACAAAGAACAATGTTATATGATATATCCATGTGTTTCAATTGGCGGTACACAATTCGATGTAGGAAAATATTACTAAATAGAGAAAATGTGAAACAAAAAGGACCTACTATTTAACTGTTAGAGAGGGATATGCGCCCAAACCCAAACCCCCTTCTCCACCGGGACCATGTTTTTTCTCTCCAAAAACCCTATTTTTATACATTGTAAGACAAATTTGAAGTCTTAAGACACCAAAGGTGCAATTAGAAGCCGAACTTCGAAGAAGATCAGAAACAGGGACTCGACTCCACGATCTAGTGCTGTTTAGGCCAGTACGATCATCAGTATACCACCAATGTGATCTAGATTTTGAGTGCATATAGATATATGTGAATATATTTATCATACCACAACGAGGGACCATCATGGTCATGATCGTATGATAGTTGGATTTACAACTACCTATGCAATCAGTGCATATCACCACTGATGTTGTGAGTTCGAATCTCGATCAGGGCGAGGTGTACAACATAATGTGATAAAGTTTGTCAGTGACTGGCGACAGGTCGATGGTTTTCTCCGGGTCCTGCGGTTTCCTCCGCCAATAAAACTGACAGCCACGATATAGCTGAAATATTCAAAGTGGCGTTAAACGCCATCAAACAAACATACTATGAGTGTACCTGATAACGGTTATATGCCAAGAACGTGTCGTGCACAATAAATGACATACCTTCGTTTCCAACATAGCCATTATATTTTCTTAATGCATAACCGATGATATATATTAGTTTAGCAGTATTATATCTTAATTGTAATCAAATATCAATTTGTTTCTCAGCTGGAGGGTATCATCCGCCCAGTAGTCAGTGCTTCAGTAGTCCTGGAGGGTATCATCCGCCCAGTAGTCAGTGCTTCAGTAGTCCTCGGGGGGTATCATCCGCCCAGTAGTCAGTGCTTCGGCACTGACATATTTTTAATCGAAATTTACAGTATAAAAATCATGTAATTATTATTAAGATTAAGGTTCCTTTTGCCAATTTTGGCTCTCCTGTTTTATCCCTTTGGTTTTCTTGCTCCCGAAGACTTTTAGATCATTCGGCTTTCAAATATTTTGTTTTTCAGCGTACCTGATGAAGGTGGTTTTATTCGTATACTCCGGTTTCCTCCACCATTAAATTGTCGTTGAAAGTGGCGTTAAACACCACCAAACAAACACGAAAACACAACACCGAAGACGTAGACTTTGCTAACACCTGCCATTTAAGGAAGTAATAATATCTTAAACTTAATATCTAAAAAGAATTGATGATATAAAATATAACAGAAAAAATAATAGTTTTTTGTATGCTATGAAAAAGAAAATAAATAGTACTTAGATATTATGATAAACTGTATTTTAATTTATATATTGATTCCCTTGATAATCAGTGGAGTGTAACAGGGTACATCAAGAGAATCTTGGACTCTTGATTAAATTTATAACAAGCAAGAATTTAGAGTAAATAGAATTATTATGTTGTTGAAGAAAATATCTTAAACTTATTATTGTTTTGAAATGTCAATTTCTAATAATAACATTTCACTATTGATATTAAATTTCCAAATGGTAAAGTTCAGCTTTACAAAGGCAGAAATGAAAAACAACAACAGAATTAATCACATGTGGAAAATACTTTTTCATAACTGCCTCATTTCACTAAGAGAGGATGTCCATATATTGTGTGGTGTTTTTGCTTTGTTTTCATCGTCTTGTATAGTCTATATTGCCAGTTTCTCTGGAGTGTTCATTTTTGATTGCCCTCTTGGTAATCTCTAGCGTTTATTTAAACCCGCCACTTTATTTTATTCAGGTGCTTGTCCCAGACCAGGAAAGTGGGCGGTCATGTATATGTGTTAGAGATATCATTTTCCCCTCTTTTTACGATTTTCATTTGAATTTCGGAACTGGTTTTGTTTTCAGCATGATATTTCTTCCTTCTTTTCTTTGTTGTTAATGAAACAAAAAGTACAAAAAACTTACCCAAGAAGTAGCACTAACAAATATGTATGGTTAAAATAGAGATATATTTATAAATGAAAATAAACTTAGTATATGTGTGTTGGGTGTCAAAAAATATTTAATTGATTACTGTAATTGAATGTATACATTACATGTTTATTTCTTTTTCAAAAATAAACAAATTAGAAAAAAAAAAAAACGTACCAAAGGGTCTCGGGCGGCGTGGATGACATATCGAGCTCGACTCGGTCGGTCTGTGTGTAGCAAACTGTAAATTGAATTATTGTATCAATTCTATATATATAATTATATAGTAACTAGTGTCGCTGTGACAGATAACCTGAGTGATAATTATATTAACATGATATTGTTCCTTAAGAATATTATTGTTATTGATTTGTATGAATACACCTTTAAAGACATCAAAGCCTTGAATTATCACATATTTTATTGAAATAACACCGAATTTGCATGTGTAATAAAAGCATAATTTGCGGCGTGTTATTTGCCCCCAGGGCAATAACATTTTAAGAGGGCAATAGCATGTTATCTGCCCTCTTGTGAAGGGCAATAACATGTTATCTACCCTGGCAAAATATGTGATAAATATATTAATTCATGTCCTTATTCATATTGCCTTTGTTTTCAGCCCTCGACTGATATCGTCCCTTGGGCTAAAGCACTCGGGCCGATATCAAAGTACCGGGCTGATAACAAGGGCAATATTATGAAAAAGGCCATCCATTAATTTATAATTATTTGGCTTTCAAATCCTTCGATTTTGTGCGTACCTGGTCAAGGTTATTCCTGAAACGCGTGATGCGCACTAAATTTGATATCTACATTTTTAATTTAAGCATAAGTCGTAAATTAAAGATATCAAATGGACAAAAAGAACGTGCAAACAGAAAAAGGACAGACTATACTTTAAGCGTAATTTATTGTTCTATGATAAAGAATTGGATAGGGCACAAGTTTCACAACTTAGAAACGTCTTCTCCAATGCATACATGAATTAATATAAAATGAACTTACATAATGTTATATACATATTTCTTATTCAGTGAAGACATAAAAATAAAACCCAGAAATGTTAATTGTCATACAAATGGATTATCCAAGCCAAAGTATACATAATAGACAGATAATACAATGGCCAAGAGAAAAAGTAAAAGTCAAACGGATCGAACAAACTATGATTAGCTAAACTATTAAGTATCCTGTAGATGTAGAGAACTATGATCTACAGAACACTACACACAAAACTAACATTGAGCAACGCAAATCCTCACAAAAAACCAAGAGTGAACCCAAGTGCCCCGGAAGGGTTAGCTTTATAGAAACTGATTGATTAGTTGACAAGATTATAGTCGTACCATGTTATTTCGCATTCGACTTAACCGATGATTTTGCTTTGAAATACACGAGGATTCTAGTTGTCTTGGACAAATTAAATTAGGAGGTAATATGAATCAATTGAAAAACAAAAATGTCCACACTTCCGGAACAGATCCAAAATCCAATAGATGATTTTGATTGATTTTTGGTGTTTAACGCTACTTTCAACAATATTTCAGCTATATCATGGCGACCAGTTTTAGTGGTGGAGGAAGCCGGAGTACCCGGAGAGAACCACCGACCATGGGCAAGCAACTGGTAAACTTTATCACTTGCGACTGCGAGTCGAGTGCACCCTTTTTTTCAATTTACAAAGCCGGGCGCGAACCCACGCCGTATTGGTGATAGGCTTGTATGAGTTGTTAGATCCAGCGACCTAACTCATTGAGCCACCCGGGCCCCAAAATCCAATAGAAAATTCGATACCCTTAAAATACAAATACATGACCGTTCACGTTCCTTGGTTTGTACATACAACTTAACCAAAGTTGACGGGGGATTTAGCGAATTTTATGGACCTAGCACCTCCATCCCCCTTCCCCAACCCGCTCTTGGTCAAATTAACTGATATATTCACAGGAACGACTTGTCTGACTCGTATCAAGTTCGAGATCAGGAAGTTCGACTGTATGTGGTTACTATTGTTGACTTCTCACTACCAGACTACCACCACATTGACGTGGGTACCAGTCCTATTATGCACCTCAAGTGATAAGATTTCTAGACACCCACTCAAAGCCTACACTTTCACTGATAATTTTATTAGATGTATCAGCCTTTCATTCCCCCAAATAAGTCTGATGTAGGTGAAATATTTCTAAAAACGATCATAAACATAAATCAATTTACACAACTCTATTTTTGCGCTAAAGTGCACGTGCTCTTCGTTAATTGATATAGCAGTAAACCTAATTTCCTTTACTGATATTAAGACGCCATTATCTTTTTTACGGCATCATTCATTCATTACCGTAAATCGTATAGCACATAATTACGACTGTGTAGGATGTATTTTTTTTCCAACTTTAATATTGGTCAGAATCATTAATGAATATTTTATTAATAGTTAGTTATTAAATATTTGATTTTTAGCATCAATTATCGATAAAAGAAATGATTTATTGATACAAATATTGATGACTTTATGCTGGAAAAAGTAATATGCCAGTTTTTCATCGGTCCACAATTTAGGCCCGTTTTGCACGTTTTGGGTCAGAAAAGCTTAATGATAACAAAGGGGTAGTCAGAAGCCATAAGTCGAAGAATCACAGAAAATACAATGGTCAAAAGATTTGATTTGATAGATTTCATTTACTGTGTTTAACGCCACTTTCAGCCATATTTCAGGAATATCATGGCGACCAGTGTTCGTGGAGCACCACCGACCATGGACAAGCAACTGATAAACTTTATCACTTGCGGCTGCGAGTCGAGTGCACCTTTTTTTGTAATTTACAAAGCTGGGCGCGAACCCACGCCATATTGGTGACAGGCTTGTATGAGTTGTTAGATCCAACGACCTAATTCATTGAGCCACTCGAGCCCCCACGGCGGCTGTGATGGTAAAAAAAAACGACAGAACAATGATCTACAAACGCATAACACTAAAGATCAAGCAACAGGAACCACACTTACAACTGGGGTTTTGGGGGTTTTGGGGGTTTTGGGGTTTTGGGGTTTTGGGGTTACTGACCATTAAAAGTTGTTATTAAATATTTGATTTTCATTATCAATATTGATGGCGTAATGTTAAATAAAGGCAATGTCAAATTTCAATGGAAGCTCAAAAAATATACCTCATAGTAAACAACGCGATCCCCCACCTACCCACCAATATTTAGGTAATAACATTGGAAGGTTTGAAGATCCCAAAGGGATAATCTGAAGCAGCAGATCAAAGAACAAACAACAAAATGGCAAAAAAGGACAAAACGACAAACAATGATGCTACACAGAAAATTAAAGAATGGGCAATCGGAGCCCCTCAAAAAACCGGTGGTGGTCACAGGTGCTCCAGAAGTGTAAACAGTTTCTCCTCCAGTTGTGGCACCCGTCTTGTGACTCTTGTGACAAACCAGTTAACCGTATGTTTTTATTTTTAATTTACAGTGTTTACTTCTCATTATGTATGACTATGGTGACTGAGTACAGTATTTGGGTGATGACGGTACTGCTTTATTTTGTGAAAGTTACAGGTAAGTAAAGTATGTGAATGATGATTATTTCATTTATTTATTTTATAGTGTTTTAACGCCACTTTCAACAATATTTCAGTTATATTTTGGAGGTCAGGTTTAGTGGTGGAGGAAACCGGAATGCCATGCAGGAGAAAACTACATACCTGTAGCAAGTCACTGACAAACTTTATCACATAATGTTGTATCGATTACACCTCGATATGAACTGGATCCTAACCCACAACTTTAGTGGTGATAGACACTGATTGCACAGGTAGTTGTAATTCCAACCACCATACAATCACGACCACGACGGACCCTTGGATGATGACAGTATTGCTTTATTTAGTTAAAGTCACATATAAGTATATTGTTTTCTTGTACTGGGTACATGTGCATGATGCCAGACTCAACCCACATAGCTATCAAACGCCTCCCTAACCAGGTGGCGGATATAGGATGCCTTTTCGTCAGTGGGTGCGGTTGTCAGGCTATTATGCGGTAAGCCTTACCGCAGACCATACTGTGTAAATAGGTTTGTAGAGTGCTACATCCCCTGCACGCTAAGTACCTATTTTGTAGGTTCGAAAAGGAGCAGGCACATCAGAGCCGAAACAAAAGATCAAAGTGTTAGTACCTACCCAACACTCCCTAATTTTACAGTAGAAGTCAAAAGTCTTTGCCCCGTTTGGCACATCCCTCACTCGTTCCTATGTAGTTTTTAAATATATTGTTGAAATTGTTCTCGTTCTGACTATAGCTGAAAAGGCGTAAATCGAAAGACAGAAAACAAAATGTCCAAAAAAAAGAACAAAAGGACAAACAATGATCTACAGAACATATACATAAAACTAAAGATCGAGGAACACGAACCCCAATAAAAACCCGGGATGAAAGCAGGTGTTCCAGAAGGTAAGCAGTTCCTGTCTGATGTTTTCAGCTACAATATACAATTGTGCAGCTAGTTTGTGGCGTATGTCAAGACTGAAATGAAAAGTAAAATATACCCCACTATCGGGCCAGTTCTAGAATCCAATTGTAAAATCGTAAAGAAAAGGCAAAAATCGAAACTCCTGACACTCAAATTCCTTTCTTGGAACAGGTACTGTTAAATAGCAACCCAGATTAATAAAACAAACGTTTATGAAACATTGATACATTAAAAGCAAACAAACATCGGTATTAAGACGAATTTCAGATTAAATAAAAACAGAAGCGTGAACAGGTGTTTCGTAAGGGTGTAATTCTTGTACCTTCTAGCATTTGCATGAACATTGAACATATCGACGAATATGATATGAAGGTCTAGACAGACATTAATCACTACTATCGCAGCGAGTCCGACAATGATAATGCATGTCGAGAGCTTCCAAAAGGAACGTTTTTGTTGCTACCTGCAACATCGTATTGTGTCTTACGTCACACTGACGGATAAATTTCAGTGCCAGAGTCAGTTTTTTGTTATTTACAATATAACTCGGTGTAATCAAATGAAAACGAATAAATTACCGATTATTTCCGTTATCGGTAATTGGGATATTTTCCTTTGATCTCACTTAGAGATTATAATACAGGAAAATATTTTTCAGTGTGAGGTCACAATACTAGTAAGAGGGTTAATACGAATAAAAACAATAACGTCCGCATTGGAAGGTCTCATCATGCATCATAACTATCGGACTCGCTGCCCTGCTACTGATCATGTCTGTCCTGACCTTCGATACTGCGGTTATTTTATATTCCTTATTCATATGCGATGTCTTGCTTACAGATGCCAGCTGCAAATGGAGCAACGAGGGATGTGTAACAAACAATGAATGTTGTAGTGGAAGTTGCATAACTAGACATCCGGGCACTGGACCTCGTTGTCAGAAGAGCTCACTACTGCGTCCCTGTTTATATAATTATCACTGTGAAAACAGGGCAATTTGTGGTTCTAAAAATAAATGTTGTTCTGACTACTGGAATGACTGTCGATCATCTATAGATTGTTGTGACCCTGTTCATGTCTGTTTATATGCACGTGGATTTGTTTATAAGAAATGCTTGTACGGTCCGGTGAAGCCAAGAAATTCCGGAAATTCTATCGGATTATCATTGAAGTTCATCACGTATTTGTGCATATTTTTTAAGTCTTTTTTTATTTCTTTTGCAATAAAACATCTTTGATAATGTCATTACTTTCTCTTTTAAACCATATAATAAAATGAAAAAGCAAAAAATATACCACACTGTCGAAACAATTTCAAAATCAAATATAATCAAAATCGGAGAAAGAGGCTAAATCGATACCACTATCTCACAAATACATGACCGCCTACTTTCCCGTCATAGTACTGGTGCTGCAATAACCTAGCTTTATGGACAAAATCTTCCCGTCTTAGTGAAATGAAGCCATCATGCGGTCATGAAATTTTACCATCGAACACACCCTCAGTGACACATGTATGCATTATCTCTGATGCTCATATAAACAACAAAGTATTATTGGCAACAAATGGCCACAGCATTTATTAATATATAAAAATGCACATATGTGAAAACTACAATTGAGATGAAATGTACTAAATAAGTTGAGATCTGTATTTGTCGAAATGTCATATGATGATCGCCGAAAATGTGTAAGGTGGCAGATCATATAGTGAACGCGCAAATATTAGATAAGCGATTAACCCTGGAAATCAGAGGCTAATGCTATCATAGAAGTAAACAAGTCTATTAACCGAAATTATGTTATTAAAACGCAGCGAAATCAGGCAGAATTAAAAAGTATATCAATTGCAATTATAGTAGCAAATAGAAGCGAAATTAGTCATCAAAGTTAAATCCAGACTGCGAGTACTTCAAGAATCTGTAAGTCACAACTACACGTGAAGTTAGGACTACAATTACGGAAAGTATCAAAAGTATGTTTCTCCAACTTCCAATCATGCCGTCGCCGATTCTCCAAACGTATTCACAAGTCGGTGAGCATGAAAAAAAAACAACTGTTACTGGCACTTCAGTTGGAACTGCACACGCTGACATATACATACAATCAACCTGCAAATATATAAACAAAGCGCAATATCTCTCCAACAAGTAAGGGCAAGGGAGGGTGGGTTTTTGAGCTAGATAGTCTGATGATAATTCCGTGTCTGCTTTGTTTCAAGCCATACATCGAAAATGATTGTGGGTAATTCAATCAATAAAAAATCGATAATCTGACAAATTACCGAAAATGAAAACAATTGACAAAAGCATGATAACGGACAAAGTTATACGAGCCCAAGCGATAAGGGATTTAAAAGTACAATTTTTAAATCCTATTAATATAAACTGTTGGTATATATAAAGTATTCACTTTCCACATTGCAAGAACAGTGTGAAGTCGGGGCCGTAATGGTCGTGATTGTATGGTAGTTAGATTTAAAGCTACCTATGCAATCACCACCAACCTTGTGAGTTCGAATCCCACCCGGGCGAGGTGTACTCGGTACAACATTGTGTGATCAAGTTGTCAGTGAAATGCGGTAGGTCGGTGGTTTTATCCATGTACTCCAGTTTACTCCAACAATAAAACTGATCGCCACCATATAGCTGAACTATTGTTGAAAGTGGCGTTAAACACCATAAACTCAATCCAAGCTAAACCAAACCAAACCATGCTAAAATGGTGGATACTTACTTCAATAGTATGTGCAAAAATAGCATTTTCTTGAATCCGTGATTTCGTTGGCTCCGTCCTATTATCAGAACATATCAATATGGTGACATGTATTCGTTGAATTCTTAATTTCGTGGCATGCCAGTTTTCATGGATAGCATACAGTAATGAATATTGGCATACCATGAAATACTAACAATAGTAACATCACAAAATTTAATATAGCTTGGACCAACATCTGTGTGGTAAGGGTTATTTTAATAATATTTCAAGCGCATCGGAGGTGTAATGGTTAGCGTTTTCGTCTCGAGTGCGGTAGATTGTGGGGTCGAGCCCCGGTCGGGTCAAACCAAAGACTATAAAATTGGTATTTGTTGCTTCTGCGCTAAGCACACACCATTAAGGAGAAAGAGCAAATACTCGTTGGATCGGAATCAGGATCATGTGTCCGAGTGTGGTGACATGTATATCCGGGTACTATTGTTTCAGTGAACTAGCACAATGCATATTCAACCAAGTGTGTTGGTCTAGTACAAAGCGGAACTCATCATCAATTCATTGCAAATTATCTTGTTCTCGCCATGACATAGCTGAAAATAGCTGAGTTGGCGCTAAACAACACCCACTGAATAATATTTCATGGTGGATAGTTTAATTGGTGGAATAAACAGCAGTACACGGGAACACAAAATAATACAGTAAATAAACTTTAGAGAATACCCAGGAGAGGATTCAGGGGGTGGGGCGCACCCCCCCCATAAACTTGGAAAAAATAAGATTTTTTTGCGTAAAATCGTGATTTTTCACACGAAATACCCCAAAAATTTTCGCTCCTCGCTCCGCTCGGTGCGATTTTTTTTAAGTGCGCCTCCCTAACTTGAAATCCTGGATCCGCCCCTGATACCGAATGGGATAATCCAGAGAAACAGGCAACACATGTCATACATGACGACGAAAAACAAGGGAAGCAATCCGCAAACTGTTGTGGTGGTAATGTGCACATATTACATAGTTAGATGTAAATCCAATACGTCGATCATTTACTCATTTCCGACTTGATTCTAAAATTACACGTTTTATCACGTTCTTGTTGGAGTTACTCCCCTTTAATGCACAACAGAAGAGTTAACCGCATTACACAGGAACACAAATAACACCAGTAAATAAACGTCAGAGAATACCGAAGGGACGATCATTATTATACAATACAGAGAAACTGGCAACACAGGTCACACAAGACGAATAAAAACAAAGTAAGTACGTAACTTTATATCGTTATTGTATCTAGAGCGACAAGTGAAATTGCAAACCTTATTGGTGGTCATGTGCACAGATTGCATAGTTAGATGTAAATCCAATACGTCGATCATTTACTCATTTCCGACTTGATTCTAAAATTACACGTTTTGTCACGTTCTTGTTGGAGTTACTCCCCTTTAATGCACAACAAAAGAGTTAACATACTACACAGGAAAACAAAATAACAACAGTAAATAAACGTGAGATAATACCAAAGGGACAATCAACTTTATACAATCCAAAGAAACTGCCAACACAGTTCACAGAGGACGAAGAAAAACAAAGTAAGTAACTAACAAACTTTATATCATAGTTGTATCTAGAGCTACAAGCGAAATTGCAAACTTTCGTGGTGGTCATGTGTACAGATTGCATAGTTGGATGCAAATCCAATACGTCGATCATTTTCTCATTTACGACTTGATTCTAAAATTATACGTTTTGTCACGTTCTTGTTGGAGTTACGCCCCTTTAATGCACAACAGAAGAGTTAACCGCAGAACACAGGAACAAAAAATAACAACAGTAAATAAACGCCAGAGAATAAATACCAAAGGGACAATCAACTTTATACAATCCAAAGAGAAACTGGCAACACAGGTCACACAAGACGAATAAAAACAAAGTAAGTAACTTTATATCGTTATTGTATCTAAAGTGACAAGTGAAATCGCAAACTTTCGTGGTGGTCATGTGCACAGATTGCATAGCTAGGTGTAAATCCAATAGGTCGATCATTTGCTCATTTACGACTTGATTCTAAAATTATACGCTTTGTCACGTTCTTGTTGGAGTTACGTCTCTTCAATGTACAAAAGAATTTCTTTGCAAGAAAATTTCAATGCAAATACATATATTGTTGAAATGTTGTTGCAACTTGTGTTTGCTATATTTGTTATACAATTATCGTCTTATTGTTTAGAAGCCTCAAATATTTACAAATTCGCGGAAAATTGTACTCGATATTATTTCTCCTTTCCGTTAATCTCGCATTGTATGGGTACCAGATTTCCTAGTCGGAAGAAAGCAAAACATATAATAATAGAATCAATTCGGGAATATGTAAATAGTCTTAGGAATTAAGATTTCATTTTCGCCGCCGTTCCTGTGTTTGTTTATCATTTTGTAGCAAATTCGTAGACACGTCTGTCCTTTTTTAAACTTAACCAATTGTCAAATCCTGAATTACATATGAACATATATATTTTAGATGTAATCCGACTCACATCATATACAGAAAAATAAATAGTTTCTGTAGCCACACAATCTGGTCCTTTCTTTATTCATGACTGATCACCGGATTTGTATCAACAGTTACATGACGGGTGTCATATGTGGAGCAGGACTACTTACCTACGGGTTCATCGCCGGTTTTTAGTGGGATTTTTGTTTCCCGCTCTTT
>MJUT01021297.1:346305-368534 GCA_002080005.1 Gigantidas platifrons | reverse complement strand
GTGTAAACACAGTTTGGCAGTCTAATTATACACTAAGTAATTGTGACATTTTTGGTCTTCACATGTACATTGAAATTATTGATTATTTTACACATGGCTAGACAGACGTTTATATTTAGCCCAGTTTATTTTCGTATCTATCAAAGGTAAATATTTTATTTAAAAGTACAAAACAAAACTGCACTAGACAGTTTTAATTCTTCAATAATTAAAACATTGTAGATGCACTTAATTATTTTGTGGAATAGTGTCCAAACAATTTAAGAAATATTAAACTTTGTATGTTGACAATAGTAAACAAATAACATGGCGGGCATGTGTATTGCCGGTCTGGGAGAGAGTGAAACACATTGTTCTTGTTTATAATGCGCAACCCTCCTACAAAATACAGAATCTGGGCAAAATCCCGCGCATTATGCACCAGTAATTACGGTAATTAAAATTAGCGTGCTAGCCTCGAGTGTGATAGATCGTGGGTTCGTGTCACGGTCAGGTAAAACCAAAGACTGTAAAATTGGTATTTGTTGCTTCTCCGCTAAGTACGCAGCATTACGGAAAAAGAGCAAAGGCTGGTCGACTCGGAATCAATATAATGTATCCTCGTGGAGCGACATGTCTACACACGGACTGTTGTTTCAGTAAGCTAGCGCTATAAAAATCCAACTAACTATGTTGGTCTAGTATGCAAAGCGGACCACATTATCATCTCATCTAATGTAACTTGTTCTCCCCTTAATAAAACAGAAAAATTGTTCTTTGCGTTAAGTTTAGTTTTAAGTATTATATATACCATGGATTTTACGAAAAACTTATTTAAACCAACGAATCCGAAGGATGGGTTGCTTTAAATAAGTTCTTGAGTAAGATCCATGGTATATATATGGTTTGTAACAGAAATTACATGATTGACAGATCTAAGACGTCAAAATCATGGAATAACATATCTATGACGTCAAAATTATGGAATAACATCAATATTTTCATGTTGGACCATGGTTTGTAAAAGTTCACTATTTTAAAGTTGATTACTGCATAAAAACATCAAAGGAAAAATGCGTATTTATGTTACAATCATATTTTATTGTACATAAATAATAGGATTGAACAGCAAGTTATACCAACTTATGTGAAGTCCTCTCCTTACAAAATATACACATGAATTAATGACGGCAAAACAAAGCAGTAACAATATACATTTAAAACAACAACCCTTCTTTCATTCATTCCCATATAAATATAAATATGCATGAATTGAAGAAAACAATGCACATATTTATAAGAACTGAATATTTAATACTTATTTATATACCTTTGTCATCTTGATTAATACCAGAATTATAATATAAAAAAAAAGTATTCGTCTTTAACCAACAGATTCTACCTGCCTACCTAGTAATCAGTTATCTAAGAACATTCGTTTACCCTGGCAATGCATGTACTGTCCATGTGATCAGCAGATTTTACCTTCCTAGCTAGTAACCAGTTAACTACTAACATCCATTTACCCTGGCAATATACTGTCCATGTGATCAACAGATTCTACCTTCCTAGCTAGTAATCAGTTAATTACGAACATTCATTTACCCTGAAATTGTACTGTCGATGTGACCAACATATTCTACCTCCCTACCTAGTAATCAGTTAACTACGAACATTCGTTTACCCTGGCAATGTACTGTCGATGTGACCAACAGATTCTACCTTCCTAGCTAGTAGTCAGTTAACTAGGAACAACCATTTACCCTGGCAATGTACTGTCCATGTGATCAACAGATTCTACCTTCCTAGCTAGTAATCAGTTAATTACGAACATTCATTTACCCTGAAATTGTACTGTCGATGTGACCAACATATTCTACCTTCCTAACTAGTAATCAGTTAACTACGAACATTCGTTTACCCTGAAATTGTACTGTCGATGTGACCAACAGATTCTACCTTCCTAGCTAATAATCAGTTAACTACGAACATTCGTTTACCCTGAAATTGTACTGTCGATGTGACCAACAGATCCTCGAGAAGATGCGTTTCATTTCTTCTTTGAATGTAGTAAATACACCGATATTAGGAGGGATCTGTTAACTTGTGTAAATCGATTTAGAATGAAAATCGATCTTGCTCTACTTACTACAGGTAACAAAAATCTAACTTATGAAGATAACTGTTTAATTTTTAAAGATGTTTACAAGTTTATTAGAAGATCTAAAAGATTCCTCATTGTATAAAGCTATTAATATACCCAGCATGATCATCGGGTCCACACCAAACTTCTTTTTCCCTTTTTTTTCCACTGTTTTTCTGTTCTCTTTTACATGTGTAATTGTTACTGGTATACTTTCATTAATGTGCATGCTCTTTCTCATTTGTATATGTGTTATATTTATTATGTAATTCCAAGGAGAAGACTTCATAAGTTGGTAAAACTTGCGTCTTATCCTTTTTGTCTCTATGAGCAAATAAAATTGTTATAAACTAAAAAAAAAAAACCCAACAGATTCTACCTTCTTAGCTAGTAATCAGTTAACTACGAACGTTCGTTTATCCTGGCAATGTACTGTCCATGTGACCAACAGATTCTACCTTCTTAGCTAGTAATCAGTTAACTACGAACATTCGTTTATCCTGAAATTGTACTGTCGATGTGACCAACAAACCTTTCTAACTAGTAATCAGTTAACTACGAACATTCGTTTACCCTGAAATTGTACTGTCGATGTGACCTACAGATTCTACCTTCCTAGCTAATAATCAGTTAACTACGAACATTCGTTTACCCTGAAATTGTACTGTCGATGTGACCAACAGATTCTACCTTCCTAGCTAGTAATCAGTTAATTACGAACATTCGATTACCCTGAAATTGTACTGTCGATGTGACCAACAGATTCTACCTTCTTAGCTAGTAATCAGTTAATTACGAACATTCGTTTACCCTGAAATTGTACTGTCGATGTGACCTACAGATTCTACCTTCGTAGCTAGTAATCAGTTAATTACGAACATTCGTTTACCCTGAAATTGTACTGTCGATGTGACCTACAGATTCTACCTTCGTAGCTATAGTAATCAGTTAATTACGAACATTCGTTTACCCTGAAATTGTACTGTCCATATTTATGTTGTCATTCATTTTTGTGATAATATGTGGTCTTTTTGAATGGAAGCGAATCTGTGCAGGATTTTCAATCGTTTGTTTATATAAAATGTTGTAATGCCGTAGGAGATCCAATTATCAAGATGGCTGGACTGTTGGTGCACCATAATGGTTGTCATTGGTTAGTCAGGTGGCTGACCGTAATTATATGGCATTTGTTGTGGAGGCCCGTAGGAAACTTCGGGGGAATCGTAAAAGTATTTTGGATCGTCAGTATTGCTGCTTATCCGCTAAGAACGCAATATGAAGCAGTAAGAGCAAAGAATGATTGGTTCGGAATCAGGATATAATGTGTCCAAGTGAAGCGACAGGTCTATCAACGGACTGTTGTTTCAGTGAGTTAGCATTGTAAAGATTCAATGAAGCGTATTGGTCTATTACAAAGTGGACTAAATCATCATCTCCAGGGGGGGGGGAGGGGGGCGTACCTAAAATTGGAAAAAAATATGATTTTCTTGCGTAAAATCGTGATTTTCACACGAAATACCCCAAAAATTTTCGCGCCTAGCTCCGCTCGGCGCGATTATTTTAAGTGCGCACCCCTAACTTGAAATCCTGGATCCGCCCCTGATCTCATTACATTTTAATTTATATTCATCTTTATATGAGGGCCGTCGTGGTCGTGAGTAGTATGTTACGAGGATTTATACCCCCTTTTAATGTACCGACGACGTAAGAGTGTGTATTGTGAAGCGTAATAGAGTAGATAAACGTGCCGTATTGCGTAATACCGCGTATTTATAGGACACAATATTCAGATTAATAAGAATGTTCAAACAATTAAATCACTTGATATAAATAAATCCTATACAATTTCATGACCTACAATAAAGATGTATCGAGGGTAATTATTTATACAACACAATACCTACTTCAGATTAATAATAATACAATTTTATGACGTACAACAAAGATGTATCGAGGGCAACACAATACCTACCGATACGATGGAGTGCCGATTGCATAACCACGTCCTAACTCTAGCCCTAACCACAGGCGCTTGTGTAGAGTCAAAAATATGCTCGCTATGTACCTAAAATACTACAAGGCCGGACTCACTCCCACTACCCCTGTCACTTCAACCGCTATTTCCCCTGTCAAAATGTCGATAGAACACAAATCGCCTACTGATTTGCGTAGTGAAATTATTTTTCTTCAAGAAAAATCCGTTTTTTTATATCTTTCTACCTTCTGCACCCCCATACTGACAGATAATCCTCCGATTTTGTTGATACACAACAAATCGTTGGCTGCAAAAGCGAAAGTATGTCTTTCCGCCTTTCGGTCGTTCTCGGGTTTTATTATTGCCTTACGAAACATACATGAGAAGTTCATATTTTGGCGCCTTGTAATTTGAATTTGGAATTTCTAGTGTTTAGTATTTATATAAGATAAAACCCGAGTACGAACGAAAGGCGGAAAGACGTCACGCGACCTACTTTCGCTTTTGCATCCAACGATTTGTTGTGTGTCAACAAATTCAGAGGATTATCTATCAGTATGGGGGTGTAGAAGGTAGGAAGATATAAAAAACGGATTTTCCTTGAAGAAAAATCATTTCACTACACAAATCAGTCGGCGATTTGTGTCCTATCGACATTTTGACATGGGAAATAGCGGTTGAAGTGACAGGGGTAGTAGGAGTGAGTCCGGCCTTGTAGTATTTTAGGTACATAGCGAGCATATTTTTGACTCTACACAAGCGCCTGTGCCCTAACCATAACCCTAATATAGGTAAAAAAAAGTACATTTTTTGTATTTATAATTAAAGAGTTATCTCCCTGTAGTGTTAGGTACCACCTTAAGCAAACATACATATACGGTATTAAATATGAACAATATTGAACTAGAAAATACTTGTGAACACAAACATCTTGGTCTAATCTTCAACCATACTGGTACATGGAAAAATCATATTAATGAAATTTATTCTAAAGCTTTTTCTCGTCTAAATATACTTAGAATGCTTAAATATAACATTGATAGGAAATCTCTAGAAAAGCTATATTTTGGATTTATCAGACCTATTTTGGAATATGGGAATGTAGTATGGGATAACTGTACTAAACAGGAGTCCGACTTAATTGAATCAGTTCAATATGAGGCTGCCAGAATAGTGACCGGCATGAGGAAAGGTACATCAAGATCAAAATTGTATAGTGAATTGGGATGGGACTCTTTAGAAAATAGACGTCAAAAACAAAAACTTATACTTATGTTTAAGGCTCTACATGGGTATCATCCTAACTATTTTTCAGAAATCTTTCGTTCTCATTTAAATCCTGAAGCTAATTACATGCTCAGGAATCTTAGAATTTATAATGTGCCACGGATACATACCCAGTCATATAGTAAAAGTTTTTTCCCGTCTGTAATGAATATGTGGAATAATCTTGATGAAGATATTAGAAATATCCCTTCTATTTCCTTGTTTAAAAAAAAATTAAATGATGAAATTACCCAGCCATCAAGTTATTTCTCATCAGGACCCCGCAAGATGAATATCATTATTTGCCAACTGCGCAATAACGTTAGTAATCTTAAAGATCACTTGTTTCGGGCTCACTTGTCTGACAGCTCACAATGCCCCTGTGGGGATGCAGTGGAGGATAGTTTTCATTATTTCTATGTTTGTCCTCTGTGTATGAGACATAGAATCATTATGTTCCAAGATCTGAGAAGATATAGAGATATACTTAGTCTTGAAATACTTTTACAGGGCTCTGATAACTTATCTTTAGATGAAAATTTATATATTCTACAAACAGTATACAGATATATTGAAAATACAGGGAGGTTTACTTATTAAATATTTATTTTTATTTGCATCATAACTGCATCGGTCGAATGACTAGGTGTGTAAATGATATACTGTTCTCAGAGATTACTATTTAAATAATTTTATCATCTGCTCCTATTGTGTTTTTGTGTATGTGTTATGTTTGTTTATATATTGTATTTAGTTTGCTTTTGTTTACTTTTTTTTTCACATATAGCATTCCCTTTTCCTGTTTTGATCTGTCCAGATTAAATCATTCTCTATCTTTTTTTTCTTATTACATTTTTGTATTTTTTTTCTTTTCTTTTTATTATGTTAATCTAATATGTATATAACCTAAATCTTTTGACACTTTTAAATTTCTGTTATTTTTTTTCTAATTACATAACAAATAATCTTTTACTATTCTATTCAAGATATCCTGAAATTTTATAAAGATGGCTTTATTGATTAGATTGGATGTAAAGTATTGTAAAATTAGTTAACATAAACATTAGATGCCCTTACTGCATTTCAGTTTAATTTTTTTTTTCTTTGTCCAAACATTTATTTTGAATTTTGTTAACATGGTTCATTGACTTGGTTATATTAATTATTGAATGCAGAAATGGTGTACTAAATAGTATTATTTGTCTTTAATTGTTTATTTGTTCATCTTGTTATAGGAGAGGATTTGTATAGGCTTAGCCTGTTATCCAATCCTTTTGATTTACTAAATAAAATGTTTGAAATAAATAAAATACATATACGGTTTTTTTAAAGAAAGCAACTTGTTTTTATATTGGTCAGTTATAAATAGAACATACAAATGTAAGCTCCGCCCACTCCGGGCACATCGGGGGATATTGTTTTCAAATACATACACAGAATTATTTCAAATACTTTTATCATCGTCCAGTTACGATTTAAAATTGCAGGATAAATACAATACATGTGCACTGTCGAAGCATATAGGTACATATGTGTATTCGGCGTGAAACGCGGGAAACTGAGGTTCGGCGAAGCCTAGCCTTTTCCCCCGTTTCTAAACCCCATACACATATTACCTATGTGCTTCGACAGTACACAAGTATTGTATATATATTAAGAATTGGTGAGTTAAATTGCTGTCAAATTATAATATTCAATATATATGTACCATCTACACACGCTTACACGCATGTCTTATGTATAACTCTAGATTTTCCTTACGAGAAAAGGTTTAACACTTCGATCATTGAAACTCCATTTGTATGGAGCGGATGTGGCAAACATTCCAACATCCGATGTCATTCCAAAAACCAGAAATAAATAGAAACAAACATGAAAAGCAGTTTTATATACCATTTGCCCGAACAGATACCTTCAAACACAGTTTTATACCGCAAACCATCCGGGATTGGAATACATTAGATCCAGCAATACTACAAAGAACAACAAAATCAGTAGATGAATGCAGCATATTCTCAGAAAGGGTGACACGATTTACCACACACTACCACACACTTCATGTAATTTGTTGCTATGACGTTTTATTTTAATTATTTGCATGTAAAATGGTGTAGTAAAGCTTTTTTATGACTATTTAACGTCAAAAGTTAAGAAATATAATATAATTAGCTCAAAATCTGGTGTTCGGTGTTTTCCGTTGTAGTTACATGTACCACACACTACCACACACTTCATGTAATTTGTTGCTATAACGTTTTATTTTAATTATTTGCATGTAAAATGATGTAGTAAAGCTTTTTTTTATGACTATTTAGATAGCAGTCCCACCCTGAATTTTTTTTATTAAACATTCTTTAATTAAATTTCCAAACATTAATGTGAAAGTTAATTTGCTAGCATTCTGCATGACCAGAGGTCATCCCAGGGTACAGGACGTGGACCTAGCTAGCAGTGTACCCCAGCTGAAATTAAAAAAAGACATTGGTAACCTGAAAAAAAATATTATATTAACAAAATAATCATTTTTTTCAATACACAATAAAGTTATGTTCAGTATGTACATGTATAAGGAGCTAATCAATTTTGATTTATCACAAGGTGTTATTTAAAGAGGAAATTTTTAAATAGATAATAATTTATAAACTATTCAGCTAGCTAAAAAAAGACATTAAATCATACACAATAAAGCTACCTTCAATTTTGGGGCAAACGATTAAGAAAATTGTTTGAAATTGGTCTAACTTAAAGGGGCATTATATTAAAAAAAAACTATCAGATATGATTGATGCCTTAATAAAACATGTTTCTGTAAGGCCATAAAAAGTTAATTTCTTGGTTCTCAGGCCCGCCCGCATGTGGAAATTCGTCGCCGCATTGCCGATTTTATTGCAAAAATAGTAAAAAAAAAAAATAATTTAATGCGATAGCGCTGTCCGTACGGAAAAAACAACCGCATCCGTTTTTNGCCCGTCTAATTACGAAGCCTGTCTACATATAAGCCAAAACCCTTAACCCTAACATGAACTATTTTTGGTAGAGCGGAAGCCCGTCTAAATATAATCACCTATCTCTTCGGGATCGTCCTCTCGTTAGTTCACGTCGTCGTCGTCGTCGTCGGTTCATTTGTGTTTAATGTCAGCAGCACGCTCGGCTTTCTGTCTTTTCCTCTGGCCTGGTTTTTTGCCTACATTGTTCAGCGGCCTTTTGCAATTCAAATTGGCACCTGACGCAAAAACCTAGTTAGAATTTTCCGCCGGAATCTTGGCCTTTAGACATTTTTAAAAATCTGTCAGTCTTTTCTTCCTGCGTTTTTTGAAACCAAATGTCTTCATCTATTATGTATGCTGACATTTTTGAGATGATAGTGTAGTCTCCTCGATCATATATGGCTCGTTTCAGGTTATTAAATTGTATGTTTGAGACGGTTTTAATTTTGTCTGTAAGATCTGGAAGACTGTGTTGCTTCCAGTCCACAACTTCTTTTAGGCGATTGTTAATGGATTCTGCGTTGTTGTTTGTCCATAGTTTGGATATCACTTTGTCTCTCATTGGCATATAGACCGAAAATTTTAATTTGGTTTTTAAATATCTTTCATAGTAGATTTTGAATTTTGGATAATTTTCAAAGTAATATTCTAAGTTTTCTTCTCTTGGATAAAATTCGTCATCACTGCCGGAAAAAACTAAGCCGTCTTTGTCATTGAAAATTATATGCAGAATTTGTTCACGTATGTTCTGGCTACATCCACTTTGTTGAAGGTAATTTCTGATATTGTCTTTGATGTGCTTAGTGCATAGAAGGAATCCCGATTGCGGAAAATTTGTTTTGATGGCATTTCTTAATGCTTTTTCTTCGTCTGACCCAAAGGTAAGTTCATCTGTATTCAATTGGTCGCGTAAATGAGAAAAAAACTTGTGGTATGTCGACTGTTCTGCATCATAATGCAGACACAAGGGACCTAGAAAGACGGGATATTGTCCGGTTATGTTGCTTTCCACACTTCTGTTCTTGTATGAAGTTGCCGTCACGAAAACTCGCCCTAGTGTCATGGTGTTGAGTTTGGTGAAAATTGTATTTTTGGAGAAAAGTCGTTTTCGACAAAAAAGAATGATATTTATTCTATTTTTAGAAATTTTCATATTTAAATATTATAGTCAAGCATTTTGAATTCATTTTACATTATAAGATTTTTGTATTTCATTAAAATTGTATATCTGTGTAATTTTAATTCCCTGATGAAAGAAATCTATTCATCAAACAGAAATCAATTTGTCAAAAACCTACATGACAGATTCCTACATGTATTTTTGATGAGCTCTATTGTTATTTTCCTGTAATTAAGCTGTAGTGTAAACAACACTTATCAGAGTTAAAACACTTAATTAAGGCTTTTTACATAAACTTCTATGAGCGAGGAAAAGTAGTTTTTCTCACATCTTTTTTATAAATTATTAGCGGTAACAAAGGTTTCTAATTGGAAATGTCTTTTGATTGGCTGAAATAATCCAGATTTTGGAGATTTGAAAGTTATTTAACGAAAGCGTCACTTTTTTGTACGCTTTCAAAGAATAAAGACCGTAAAACATATTCAGTTTTATTCATGAATTTCAGGTGAGTCCAATTGTAATTACATTTCTAAACAAAATTGTTCACTTATATTTATTCTCGATTCTAAATTCTTTTTATTAAATCAAACTAAGTTTCTCATAGATATTTAGATTTTAATTGTGTAATTACATTTAAAAGATTTTTGAAATGTAAATAGTGCTGTATATATGTTTTCATAAAAAGGTCTTTGTTTCATGTTTTTAAACCTATTTTAAGTCAAGCTAGTTTCCCCCACGATAGCATTTATATTTCATATTCTTCACGTTTAGCACTTAAGCTCAATTTGCTCGCATTTACACGTTGTTATGCTCAAGCTGTTCATGCTATTTATGTTGCTAGCATTTGTCATAGATGCTCAATATGTTCGCATTTACATATCGTAATGCTCAAGCTGTACATGCTATTTTATTTTGTTTGCATTTGTTATAAATGCTCATTTTGTTCGCATTTACACGTTGTTTTGCTCAAGTAATAATGCTATTTAGAAGTTGTGTTATTTCCCCCCCAAGACAAATATTTTTGTCAACCGATTTTGTGGATGTTTGGGTAAATGTTGTAAAAGTACTTGTTTACAAATTACTTGTCGATCGAAAATATATCGTGTGACATAACATTTCATCATTTTAGAAGAATTAATATCTGTTATCTAATTCATATAGTTATATATTTAACTTTTTTGTACGCTTTCAAAGAATAAAGACCGTAAAACATATTCAGTTTTATTCATGAATTTCAGGCCATCGTCTCAGACCCAAGGTCAGAATCTAGTTCAAGACTAACTCAGAAGGCCCAAAAACAAATTCTGACACTAGGTTGAAGGTCCGGTCCACTCCTATGACGCTACCGTCTTTGCCTGTACAATTTCGTTTCATGTCAATTAATTGCTCGTTGCTGTATAGAGTAATGACCGGTTCTTTGGATTTGGTAACAGTGACTTCTTGGATAAAGGCGTCATCGTGCACGGCATTCAGCATTTGTAGTACCTCGTCTGCCATGTTGTTCTTTGGTGCGCTGCTGTGTGCATTGGTTTTGTTCTTTTCTCGGAGAATCTTGTCTTGTTGACTTTGGAGCGTTCATCTCATCCACGTTGCACATATTTTCAACAACTTCTGATGCTTTCTTTTGTCCGATTTTCTGGTACGCCTCTTGAAGTATTTTCGGATCCGTTCGGATGTACGCTTTCCCTGAATCGCCGGAATTACCGTGTTTTGTTTTCTTGTTATTATTAACGCCAACATATTCCACAAGGGCTCGAGTTCTGATTTCTTCCAATCTTTCCGGGGCACGTGTTATCAGTGTTACTTTCCTCTTGTACTCTGAATTTCCCTTCAGTTTTATATAATACCTATTTAGCGTTAAAACTTTTGTCGGCTGTGGGTTTAGTTGACTATACACTACTATTTTATTAATATTTTTTCTTGAACAAAACATTCCATCTCTCTTATACACAGTTTTCAATTTGTTGTCCTCAGAAATGACGAAGTTATGGTTTACGGTTTTCCCGGAACTCGACTCCCATACACCACAATCATCCGTGAAATTATTTCTGCCTTCATGTTGACTGTGCGAGATGACAACATATACGTCACTTTTTCGACCACTAGGAATGGAACTGACTTCCGGTTTTGACACACAACGTATAACAAACGACACACAACGTTTGCCAAACTTTGGTTAGAAAAAAATGCATCCACTGTCAATTATATACATCCACATACCTAAAATATTTACGATTTATTAAAATACAGGTTATTGCAAACAATACTTTCTTCTATAAAACATAATATTATATAAAGTTTTTGCTAAAAAAAAAAAGGTTGGATTTCATCATTTGACATAATAAAAATAAACTTATCTTCTAAAATGAGATTGTCAAAATTTTCAAATAAAATACAAGCATTTTCTGTTAAAGCATATCGTAAATCTGAATAAAAATCACAATCTAATAAAAAATGAATTTCATCTTCAACAGAATTTTTGTTACAAAATATACATTTCCGTTCATTTAATGGAATTTTTGGCCTGGTATATCGACCTGTCTCTACCGCTAATGGTAAACAGCCACTTCTAAAATTTGATAAAATACGTCTATGTTGTCTCTTTAAAACATTTTAATACAAATTTAATAACTTTATTGCCAATCAAAGCTGCATAATCAATTATACAATGATTGAAATGATTATCGTTTGATATTTATTGTCTGTAAAATAAAAAAAAAATGACTAGTTTGTTGAAATTCATGAAACAGTAACGATAGATGAGCTAATAAATAATTAATTATTCATAAAGCATCTCAAAATAATTGAAATAATATAATTTGAAGCTGCATTTGGGTAAAAAGTCACACCGTCTAAAAATAGCCAACACGTGATCAGATAAAAATTTTGGATTGTCACCGTGTGTAAATATCATGGACGCCATTACTCGCTGTCGAAACAGTTGATTTACCGATATTTTCTTGATTTCTTTGACATTAGAATGAAAATTATAAGTATTTACTCTAGAAAGCATAATATTTTGAGTAAAATAATGCTTAAAAGTTGATAAAAGAAGTGTGTGGTAGTGTGTGGTAAATCTGGTAGTGTGTGGTAAATCGTGCGGCCGCTCAGAAACTATCAGATCCACACGTATAGACTAAAGCCTCTTGACTCATGGGCGGTGCAAAAATGTCTTTCTTGATGTAGCACCTGACAAGATGAAGATGGTCGAGTGGTTTAGGGCGCTGGACACAAGGCTAAGCGATTGGTGCTGCAGTGTATTAATTGTGTGAGTTCAAATCCCATCGAGGGAAGAACAAAAAATTTACAGCTCAAAAATCTAATTCCAACACCGTTTGGTTTAATTTTCAGACGTATATAATATTTAGTATTAACCTACGCAGGTGTGTTAAGGCTGTTTCTAAGATTGCACGCAATGAAAAAGGGGAGTCATATATGTAATACAAATACACCTTTCCCTTCTCTTATCAATCATCAGTAAATTAACCAATAGATAACTTTCCAAGTGTCTAATTATAGTTTCACCTTTGACCTCTTATCACACACGTGCATTAGTGGAGGCAAAACATTATCATGTTACATAGAACTCAGTGTATGATAAGGTTGTAAACAAAGATAATTTTATATTTATATATTGTGTTTATGTAATGAAAAATGGATGATTTTTTACATTTAATACCTGTAACATTATCAGAATATGTTAAATCATTAAATCATGAGGATGTTGCATTTAATTAATGGAGAATATATAGTTCATTATGATGGAACAACTGAAGGAAGTATATTTGTCAAGGCAGCAATAATAACCACAATGTCATCCATCAGGCGTACTTGATTCACTGGGATAATAGATTGAAGTATTAAATAATTCCTCATTTTTCCGATGATTCTCTCTACATGAATTCTCACATTAGATAGACATTTAGACTCGTGAACCTCCATTGCAGACAATTGTTTTTTGTCTCGAGTGAATGATGGCATCCTTAATGTCACTCCATGTGCAGCAAGTTCTTCCGATACCAAAAATCCCCGGTCTGCCAAGACTTCATCACCATGGGATAGCTTATATATATATATCCGGACTTTAGTGTAATTTCCTTATCTGAGACTCTGCCTCCCCATCCTTTTGAAATAAAATTGACTGCTCCAGATGTTGTTATGGAAACTAAGTATTTGATGGTGTTGTTATGTTTGTAATTGCTTCATGTTTGAGCTCGGGCAGTTAAATTGTGAGGCCTTTCTATAAACAATTCGAAACAGTCGATCGTTGAAACAACTTTTTTGTAATTGGGTTTAAACGATTCTGGAATGCTGGAATATGTAATATCATTTTCTGGCCAAATGATTAAGCCCTTTAGACAATTTGCTATATTTGGTATCCATTGGTTTATAATTCTAGAAACTGATGTGTCAAACAAGTTAAACCGAAATGCCAAATCCCTATTCAACAAACCCAAACGAAGCTTCATTAATACTAGTAATAGATGATCTTGCATGGACATTGTTTTAACACAAAGCTTTGCACATATTGGTACTTTGGTTAATACCCATGAAAATAACTGCATTGTCAAACCAGTGTAGAATGTTATTTCTCTTACGGTTAAGTTGTTGTAGGAAAATCTTGATTTCAGCACCTGCGTTTCCAGCTTTTGCATTTTTGATTTTAAAAAGCCATTTGCATTCACTTGGGAGGATAGCTTTTTGCTCAAGGATGCAATATTTTCTACGTTGGGATCCTCTTTTGTCTGCGTTTCTGAAAAATAATTAATTTTGTTTTTATTTAAGGCGAGAGTTTCGTCGAAGGGACATCCACGTATCTGGTGATCTTTCAAACCCACGCGTGAGCGAATACGAGTCCGCATTTTATTGTAGGTCATCAAATTGTATTGGAACTCTGTATTTTAAGCGATTTAATTGTTTGAAGATTATTATTAATCTGAAGTAGGTATTGTGTTGTATAAATAATTACCCTCCAAACATTTTTATTGTAGGTCATTTAAACCTATTACATGTACCTTTTTACCTAGGCATGGTAGGGTTAGCTATAGGTGTAGAGCTAGAGCTAGGGTTATGGGATTAGGGTTAGGGTTAGTGTTATTGTTAGGGTTAGGGTTATTGTTAGGGTTAGGGTTAGAGTTAGGGGTAGAGTTAGGACGTGGTTTTGCAATCGGCACTCCATCGTATCGGTATAAATCCTCGTAACATACTACTGTCGTGATCATATGCTGGTTGGATTTATAACTATCTTTGCAATCACTGCCTTTCACCACTGATGTTGTGAGTTAGAATCTCGATCAGCGCGAGGTGTACAACATTATTATGTGATAAAGTTTGTCAGTGACTTGCGACAGGTCAGTGGTTTTCTCCGGGTCCTCCGGTTTCCTCCACCAAGAAAACTGACCGCCGCGAACTGAAATATTGTTGAAAGTGGCGTTGGTGTAAACAGGAGTCAGGAGTCAACCCATTCCTCATTTTATAGAAGTAAGCCAGTCTATGTTTTTCTCGTCTGTCTTTTAGCCTTTCCCAACCCGTTTCAATATATAATTTGTTAATTGACACAAGTCTTGTACACCCCCCCCCCTCCCGTGATGATTCTGGCAGCCTCTGTTTGAATTCCTTCCAATTTATTAATTAATTGTACTGAATTATTGTCCCAAATGACATCTCCGTATTCTAAAAGCGGTCTAACAAATGTTAAGTAAATTTTCTCAAGTATTCCTCTATCCAGGATGAATTTAAACTTACGTAAAATGTTGAGTCTTGCAAAGGCTTTTTTAGAAATCATGTCTATGTGTTTTGCCCAATTTCCATCGTTTGAGATTTCTAATCCAAGATGTATATGATTTGAAACACATATAGTGCCATCCATGAGTAAGGGTGGATGCAGTGGCCTGTGAAGTTTTCTTGAAATAACCATACTTTCAGTCTTTTCAGGGTTGAACTTAACAAGCCACCTCATAGACCACTCATGAATTTTGTTTAAGTCGGAGTTTAGCATGTTGGACGTGGCGTTAAACACCATAAACATAAACTAATCATCTTTATTCACAAAGTGCCTGCTGAAGTAAGTTAGTATGCACTCAGTAAGAAATAAATTTTAAAATCGATTTCATTCCCTTATCCAACATAATAAAACACTATTGCGAAGTTTCCTTTTAACGTTATATACCACACACAGGAATCCACACGTTTCTATTGTATTCTAGAGCATGCGCTGTAAATGTTTCAATATCTCAAATTCAGGTAAGACATTTCGATTCCATTACAAAGGTACCCATCCTTTTCTATTTTTTCTAGTTAAGTTGAATATTTTGGAAGAGGAAAAAGTCAATGCCGTCTTCCCGTTGTGATAAATTATATACACACCTTTATTTTATATACATATGTCTAGTGCACTTGTCCTTTTGAGGCTATCAATTTCACTTGTGCATAAAATCTATAAATATACATGGCTTTTTTTGAATATTGGATCAAGACACAGACTTTTTAATGCATACATATATGTTATTACTAGTTTGCAAATCTAGCAAAGACCTTGTGTATCAAGGTTGGTAGTGGTTTGAGATTCACATTTTAACTTTTAAATCAAGACAGTATTAAGATCTAGAATTACTGATATTTATACGTAATAAAGTATCATCGAGACATTTTTTTTTAAACAACATGCATTTAAAGATTCGAGTACAGCATACTAGTATTTCTAAAATAGGACATTTACATACAAGGTAAACAATAAACAATTATGTGTTGTTATACAGGTACAGTTACAGCTGTGTCAGCATTGATCATTGATTTTGGTGGTATTGCGCAGCATTGGATTTAATTGTCATATTATACTTACTTCCTTGTTGATTCAAGAATGAAAACGAGGGTGCGTATGGGGGTACCGAATAAATATACCAAAATAATAACAAACAAACAAACAAACAAACAAACAAACAAACAAATAAAAAAAAATAAAAAAAAGCAAGAGGAAAAAAACCCATATAATGTTTGTCACAAATTTATATTAGTTTAATGACAATAAGTTTGAGTTGTAAATATAATAATTAACGCCACGACATAAATGAAGTAGATGTCGAATATCCTCCGTTAGTAACCGATGATGAGGTCGTCAATGTGACAACATTTCTATACATGTTGTCATTTCTTCTGTTTTCGGTGCAAAGAAAAACCAATATTTTGAAGTGAAACTTGAGAAAATATTAAAAGATTGTATAATTGCCAAAATATCCTGGAATTACCCTTTTCCCTTTGAACTCTCCTTTATTAAGTTTGAACTACCTGTGCAATCAGTGCCAATCACTACTAAAGTTGTGAGTCGAACCGCGTTCGTGGCGAGGTATCTATATCGATGTACGTTACTGATATATACAAATGTACATTGTATATTTCAATATATGGTGAACATAATTTGATATAAATTAAGTGCAGATCAATGATGGTTTAAGGTTAGGGTTATGGTGCTTAACGCCACTTTCAACAATATTACGGTTATATCGTGGCGGTCAGTTTTATTGGAGGAGGAAACCGGAGTACCCGGTGAAAACAACCGACCTGTCACTGACAAACTTTATCACATATTGTTGTATCGAGTATACCTCGCCACGAACGCGGTTCGACTCACAACTTTAGTAGTGATTGGCACTGATTGCACAGGTAGTTCAAACTTAATAAAGGAGAGTTCAAAGGGAAAAGGGTAATTCCAGAATATTTTGGCAATTTTGTAAAAATGAATGAATGGTTAGCATAAATTTTATAAACATCCAATGTTACTTTTACAGATTAGCTTGAAAAAATGGACCCCGTCGACGATCCAAAATACTCTTACGATTCTCCCGAAGTTTCCTACGGGCCACCACAACAAATGCCGTCTAGTTACGATCAGCCAACTGTCCATCCAATGACAACTTATGGTGCACCACCAGTCCAGTCATCGGTATCGGCATCTAATGTTACTGTAGTGGTCAACCAACCAACGGCACAATCAAACCAGCTGATGGCAACCAGTTTGGACGGCAACAGAACATGGACAACAGGACTTTTCGATTGTTTCTCCGACATTGGAACCTGTAAGTTTTGAAAAACCCATAAATCCTTATTTTATGACAAACACCGAATAGAAATGGGATCAGATGTTTTCAATTTTTAGTTACTGCTTGTATTCATCTGTCATTTGTTTTTATAAGAATTTGACTATTTTTCAATCGTTATCAGTGTTAAGCTTATAGCTTCTATGGAAAGCATATGAAAATAGTGAATATGGTAATTAGATTTACAACTACCTGTGCAATCAGTGTATATCACCTCTAAAGGTGTGAGTTCGTATCATGCTCACAGCGAGATGTACTCGATACAATATTATGTGATAAAGTTTGTCAGTGACTTGAGAAAGGTCGATGGTTTTCTCCAGGTATTCCGGTTTTCCTCCATCAATACAACTGACCGGCACGACATAACTGAAATATTGTTAAAAGTGGCGTTAAACACCACAACCCTAACCCTATGAAAATAGTGATGTTCTACTATTTTATCATAGACTTAAACCCAAATTTAAGAAAAAAAATAATAGACAATAGGTGTTTTCTATATAGTTCCAATACTTGACCTGATTTGAAAAAAAGTATCAAAGAACTTTTTCTCACACTTCAGTGAACCCAAACATATGAATGATTATAGGATAGATCTGATCCCTTGCAAAGCTTATAAGGGTTGATCGTGATCGTATGGTAATTGGATTTATAACTACCTGTACAATCAGTGGCTATCACCACTATTTAAGTTGCGAGTTCGAATCCCGCTCATGGGGAGGTGAACTCAATACAACAGTATGTGATGAGGTTTATCAGCGATAAGTCTGTGATTTTCTTCGGCTACTTCGGTTTTCTTCCATCAATAAAACTGACCGTAACGACATAGTGGCGTTAAACACCATAACCCGTATGAAAATAGTGATGTTGTAATCTTTTATCGTTATCGTAGACTAAACCCTAAATTTAAGAAAAAGAAAAGAAAAAAAAAGATTGATTGATTGATTGATTGATTGATTGATTGGTGTTTAACGTCCAGCGAGCAATTTTTCAGCTATATTCAGGACGAAAAAAAAAAGATAATATTTTTGTCAATATGTGCTTTCTATTTCTATAGTTCCATTATTTTAACACTTGATCTGATTTGAAAAAAAAAGTATCGGATATTTTTTTCTCACACTTGAGTGAGCCCACACATATGTATGCATGAATGATTATTTGATAGCTCCGGCCCCTTTCAAAGTTTATACTTTTATATGGATACATCAGCCCACATAAAGTTGGCAAAGTATGTGCTATACAGCATTTGATTTTTTCAAAATACGAGGGTTGTCCTAAAGTTCGTGGACTATCTCAATAAAATCTGACTGACATGTCCGAAATAATTGAAAACTAGGATATAATTAATTACATGATTTACTGATTAATTGTACAAAATTTTATCACAGTACATGCTTAAACAATGGCATTAACGCCAACTCACCAATGTTTTCAGCTATATCATGGCGAAAACAAGTTAATTTTCAATGAAATGATGATGAGGTCCGCTTTGTTCTAGACCAACACACTGAGTTGGATTTTTATAGGACTAGCTCACTGAAACAACAGTCTACTGGTAGACATGTCGCCCCACTTGGACACATTATTCTGATTCCGAGCCAACCAGTCTTTGCTCTTACTCCTTAATGCTGCGTTCTTAGCGGAGAATCAACAAATGCCAATTTTATAGTCTTTGGTTTGACCTGACTGGGGCTCGAACCCACGATCTACCACACTCGAGACGAGCACGCTAACCAGTACACCACCGATGAACCCACGATCTACCACACTCGAGGCGAGCACGCTAACCAGTACACCACCGATGAACCCACGATCTACCACACTCGAGGCGAGCACGGTAACCAGTACACCACCGATGCAGTTGGGTTGTTTCGATGTTGTGTTGTTAGTTGTGATGTTAGACACACATTGATGACAGTGTTTGAATTATTTAACGGTGTTTGTGATCATACCATCCACTTCTATAGACTACACATCGTTCCAAACTCACTGTTAGAGGACGAGACACTGACCATTCTTGTATAACCCATCTAACCCTAAGACATTAAGCATTTTTATAATGAGGGGCACATTTTTTATCCAATTTTTTTTTCAATATCCTTAAAAAAACACACTACATACAGGACTATTCATTGCATAATTTTCCGACGATGTTATTATACACTGATAAAATCTTCAGTTAAAATTTGTTTCTAAAAAACAACCAAATACAGTCCTTTTGTTCATTTTGCAAAAATAGACTTGTGTTATTTAGATTTAAAAAAAAAACGTGTCGTGCGCACTACATTTCATATTTACGTGTTTTTTTTTTTTAAATTATTGCCGAAGAGTTTTCAATCACTTTAAGATCTATTGATGTTAACACTTCACACTAAGATGTCCTCAAAATTATCTCTACGGCTAAGATGGTGTCTGACTACCACCCAAATCCCCAGTTATCTGATTAAAAAACGTGTTTATATCCACCACACTTATTGTAGGTTTATTCACCTGCTTCTGTTACCACTGTGCTCTCTGTAGTATAGCATCAAGGACAGGGGAATGTTTCTGTGCCCCTGCATGTGTACCTGGAGGACACACTAATCTGAGAACTAGGATAAGGACGGTCGGGGGAATAAGAGTAAGTATTTTCTGCCAATCAAACAGGCATTCGAGTTATCCGGTTTTAATACTAAATACTAGTTTCAAAACTAACAATTAAGAAGTATTCATTATTTTACTGTGATTTGTCGTAATATCACCATTTATTGTGGTGTCATAATTTTCATCTATTTTGTCGTTCAATCAATCTACGTATTTCAAACACAACTAAATGTAAGTATCGACATTTCCTAGAACTTATAATTGGAAGAAACACAGACATGAATGTTCAGTATCGCCAAACCTAGTATGTTTCCCCCAAAAGATCGGGCAAGATATAGTATTTACGAGGAAACATTCTTGTAAAGTAGGTTCAGGGTTATGGTGTTTAACGCCACTTTCAACAATACATGTATTTCAGTTATATCGTGGCGATTGGTGGATGAAACCGGAGTACGCAGAGAAAACCATCGATCTGCCGCAAGTCATTGACAAACATTATCACATTAAGTTGTATTGTGTACTCCTGCCATGAGCGGGATTCGAATTCATAAATATCGTGATGATAATCACTGATTGCACATGTAGTTGTAAATCAACTACCATACGATCACGACCAAGACGGGCCCTTGTGTTAAGTATGTCAATATTTGATATAATTATAGCTCGACTGTAAGTATCGTGTTTTAATGGTTTCTAGCACTCCAGACAGGTTTGCTTTGTCAATAGTTTTGTTTAATTCATTCTACCGGAGGATCATAAATGTGATGACCTTTTGCCAATACAAATGTACTAGTCTTCAGTCATTGCTGACTTTATAAGACATTTTCTCTAAAAGCAACACGTGCCACTCTGAACCGAATTTGTACCGAACCGTCCTTAATGTTTCTACTTAAAAAATAAAAATATCCGTTGATCCAGACACAGCAATTATTCAACATGGTTGCTGTTTCTATTTATAGATCATTTTGGTAAAACCCAGTAAAGTGATGTTGGGCGATTACTAGAAATCACTGTTGATAACATAATAACTGGTTGTAGATTATTAATTTGAGGTCAAATGAAACTGAAAAGTAGCTCATTTTAGACAACAATAGATTACACTCCTTTTGATATATAAATCAGAGGGCCCGGGCGGCTCAATGAGTTAGGTAGTTGTAGGGCCCGGGCGGCTCAATGAGTTAGGTAGTTGGATTATCTAGCAACTCATACAAGCCTATCACCAATACGGAGTGGGTTCGCTCCCGGCTTTGTAAATTACAAAAAGGGTGCACTTGACTCGCAGCCGCAAGTGATAAAGTTTACCAGTTGCTTGCCCATGTTCGTGGTTCTCTCCGGGTACTCCGGCTTCTTCCACCACTAAAACTGGTCGCCATGATATAGCTGAAATATTACTGAAAGTGGCGTTAAAAACACAATAAATCAAATCAAATCAAATAAATAAATCACAAATTAACCTCTCCCTGTTTTAAAAGAGAAAGTACTGAATGCATGGACCATGACATATAATATATAGAGATGGATGCAAGAATATTGAAAATATTTCTACATTTCTCTTTTTCAGGGATCCATGTGTGATGATTGTATGGTAATCGGTTGCTGTGGACCATGTGCTGCTTGTCAAGAAGCTAGAGAGTTGAATAATATGGGCATCCTATGAGCACAAAGTGTGCTTCGTCTGGCAGAAAGAACATTTTGCAGGAAAATTGAAACATATGTTTTCATTGTAAATAGATCTGAATACTAGTATATGAATGTTTCATATACATTTTTAACTCACCTGACCCAAAGGGTCATGTGAGCTATTGCCATCACTTGGCGTCCGTTGTCGTCCGTCGTTAGCTTTTCACATTTCAATCTTCTCCTCAGAAACCACTGAGCCAAATGGAACCAAACTTGGCAGGAATGTGCATCAGGAGGTCCTCTATAAAAATAATGTTTTTTTGTTTCGATCAGGAATTCAACATGGCGGCCAGGGCCAATAATGTGTTTTGATTGGCTCAATTTTCAAAGATCTTCTTGTCAGAAACTACACAGCCAATGGAATTGTTTTATGGTGTGAAGGATCCTTGGGTGGTCCTCTACCAAA
>MJUT01021297.1:332717-345312 GCA_002080005.1 Gigantidas platifrons | reverse complement strand
CCAATTGAATTGTGACTTTACAGGAATGATCATTGGGTGTTCCTGTACTAAATTTGTGAATCATTTGCTGATCGGAAATTCAAGATGGCCACCATGACTCGACTTAGTTTTAACATAGGACATATGGAAAAAATGTTTAAAAGTCTTCTCCTCTGAAACCAGCAAGTCAATTTAAAGCAAACATGGCATGAATGGTCCTTAGGTGGTCAACTTTCAAAATTATGTCCTGTGAGCCCGACCTCCATCCAAGAATGCGGCAGTCAGCGGACATAGTTTTAACATAGGACCCTATGGGAAAATTGTTTAAAAGTCTTCCCTCTGAAACCAGTCAGCCAATTTAAAGCAAATATGGCATGGATGGTCCTTGGGTAGTATACTTTTAAAATTGTGTCCGGTGACTACTACCTCCATCCAAGATGGCTGCCATGAGCAGACATAGTTTTAACATAGAACCCTATGGGATTTGAATAGTAACTTAGATGTATTCGGTATGCAGACATTCTTAAGAGGACTTAGTTATGTCAGGTGAGCGATACAGGCTCATGTGAGCCTCTAGTTTGTATGTTGGGCTTTCAATTTAAATAAAAATGTTAGATTTTTGTATATCTATAATAATTTAATATGTATATTTAGTGTGAATAAGTATTTTAGACCAGAATTTCACTTCAAACCTATCATTTGAGCAATATTCTTAAACATATTACAATATAATTTAATTAGATAAGTTAAAACATAATTTCTTCATAGTTGAATTAAGGTGGTAGCATACGCTTCAGGTAAAATTTGATCTGCTTGTTTAATTTTGTTATTTTTTTTAGCATTGTTTTCGAATATATCAACTAATAAATATCAAAATTTTAACAAATTCCAACCAACAGACTCAGAGCTATAAATTCACTAGCCACATAGCAGCTTTATTCTCTGTGGTTTTGATCACCGAGATGCTTGAAATCTGCATAAAAACATCATATGATCAAAACGTTCGACTGATTTTAAAGAATTATTTCCCTGTAGTGTTAGGTACCACCTTAAATGAGTTAGAGTTATGGTGTTTAACATCACTTTCAGCAATATTAAATTAAACGTATTCTGTACCAATGTATCATATTTAAAAGCATTTAATATGTACATTATATGTACTGTACATTGTATATACCCATATTTAATAGAAGCATATAAAAACTCTTGTATTTGAATCACAGTAATTAACATTTATTGTGGGGGTGGGTTTGTTGTTTTGTCCCTAGCCAGATTTTTTCCAATCAAAACAAAAATCAGATTATTATTTTCTACATGAAAAGAAAACAAAAACAAAAAACGGATTTTTTTTCTGCAAAAAGTTCTGGTTGAATACTGCAGAGCCATATTATTTATATTTTGCATCTTTCAATTTAGTCACAGTTTTTTTTTAAAAGACATACATGCACATGTAGCCCCTGAAAGTTATATGATCCTCCCCTTAACTATTTAAGACCTGTTTTTGAAGTGAACCAGTCGGCAAAAAGCTCCTAAGAGCTTGTGTATAAATCCTTGGTAAACCCGACTATAAATAAAGCTTATTATATTATATTATATTATATTATATTATATAAAACTTTTTTTTTCATTCTTGCCATAAAAACATTGAAGATTTTAATATTTATATGTTATGTTTATTAAGGTATAATGTTTTATCATCCTTCCCTCCGGCTATATCTACCTGCTGGCTCCATAAGCAAAACTCGTATCAAAGTCCGTGTGATCTGAGCAGGACTTATCAACAGTCAGCAGGAGTTATCACCAAATTCTCCTAACATTTAAACGATAATTCCTGTGAAGATGGCAAATATAAATAAAATTCATCGACACCATTAGCTAGTTAACATTATTTTTTGTAAACATATATCAAATTAGGAACTGTCGTGTTAGAAATATCAACAAACATTGTCCTACAAAAATGTACTTTACACAATTCTTGATAACCTCTGCTGAGAGGTCATAATTTTTTTAAGTCATAAGGAAGGTTGTGACGTTCATGTTTTCTAAACCGAAACGGCATTGGTAAGCAAAACCTTTAATGAAAATGGGTAACTTTGATGTTTGTTATCAAAAAAAAAACCCCAATGAATATCACAATTAAAGGAAAAATGCAACAATCTTAACATTTATATAAACCTGTAAAATTGAATGGTATATTTTCAAACTACATGTACTTATGAACTACGGTTTTAGGGAAGCGTATTTTGAACATTTTGAATCATGTAATTTTTCCCGCGAAAATACAAATATAGATTATTGAATGATTTAAGGATGATAAATATGTCATCTGAATGTGAATATGATTGATACTGAAAAATATCAGCCTGCTCGACAGAATATGAAGTTTGTGACTCGTTCGCTTAGCTCACTCTCCAACAAACTTCATATTCTGGCTCGGCAGACTGATATTTTCGGTATCAATCAATTCACATCCAGATAACATATACATATCATATTTATTTGGTAATAAAAGATACCACAAGATAATGTTTTATTATTAACATTTATTTCATACCTAACAACATTATGTGATAAAGTTTGACAGGTCGGCGGTTTTCTCCTGCTGCCTCCGCCAATAACACTGACCGTCACGATAAAACTGAAATATTGTTAAAGTGGCATTAAATACCATAACCCTAGCGCTAACCATATACCTATCAAATGTGGATACATCAGCTGCTTTGAGTAGCGAGTGTTTGTTGTTTATGACCCAATGAACATTTTCAGCTACAAGTATATCATGATGAGGACAAGTTACATTTCAATGAGATGATTATGATGAAGTCGGATTTGTGCTAGACCCACTCGCTTAATTTGATTTTAATTGTGCTAGCTAACTGAAACAACAGTATGAGGATAGACACATTATCCTGCTACCGAGGCAACCAGTATGTGTTCTTGCTCATTAATGCCGTCTGCTTAGCCGAGAAGCAACATGAAAAATATTAATTTTATATTCTTTTGGTCTGACCCGAACTGTGCTCGAACACACGATGTACCGTACTCGAGGCGAGCACGCTGACCATTACACCACTGATGAACACACGATGTACCGCACTCGAGGCGAGCACGCTGACCATTACACCACTGATGAACACACAATGTACCGCACTCGAGGCGAGCATGCTGACCATTACACCACTGATGAACACACAATGTACGTACTCGAGGCGAGCATGCTGACCATTACACCACTGATGAACACACGATGTACCGCACTCGAGGCGAGCACGCTGACCATTACACCACTGATGAACACACGATGTACCGCACTCGAGGCGAGCACACTGACCATTACACCACTGATGAACACACGATGTACCACACTCTAGGCGAGCACGCTAACCATTACACCACTGATTCGGATATCTGCATTGAATAATCAAAATCTGAAAAAAATGGGTTTAATGAAACAATATTTACCCCCCCCCCCCACCCCAAAATTTAAACACAAAAGAACAGAGAGAAGACAAAAACAAAAACTAATTGATAGCTAACACTGACATATGACTACAATTGCACCCCCTAATTTTGGTTAAATTCGACTCCTAGTGTAGTGGATACAAGTTTTCCGTGACTTTTGGAATGTACACGATTTTCCTGGTCAATAAAATAGCACAATATAACTGTAAAGAGCAATTTAACACCTATGTTATAATATATCATAAAAATTTAAGCAGAATTCTGGAACTTCAATCACATTTTATCCAGAATTCTGTTTACATTTTTATTATATTCGTCAATCGGACGGCTATATTAACATTTTACATATAGTAATCTTTTTATATCATTTTAAGACATATTAAATTATATGATCACAAGTCAAAATTACGCCACGAAGGAAATATTTGAAAATACTAAAAAGGTAATTAAAGGCCGTAAATGAATTGGTTGGTTGGTTTATTGTGTTTAACGCCACTTTCAACAATATTTCAGTTACATTGTGGCGGTCATTTTTTAGTGGAGGAAAACTGGGTGCTCTTGGTTATTTAGATTTCATGTTAACAGCATCCCTCTATCGAGGAAAGTAACAACTGACAATACACTTTCCTATCGGAAGTGCTGTTGGGATTTTGCTACATATAAATGGGAAGTTCACAATGCGAAAATATAAATAATCTCTTTTGTCGTTTAGATGCCTCGTTCTCAACCGTCTGTCATTGCTGATTTGTATAATAATGATAATACCGGTAATAATAATAATGTTATTGTTCCGTTCCAATTAAGGGCCCCCGAAAAGGCAAAGAGTTACATATAAAACAAACATTGATTCAATGTACATATAACAATACACCATTTTATGCCGGGCAGAATCAGAGATAAAGAAATGATATACACTATACATATAAACACTACTTATGACAACAATAATCCCCTCTTCTAATATCTAGACATTCAATAATATATTTTCCCAGGAGTTTAAGTACTGATATGTCTTCGTTTGTAAAAAGCCATATACATTTTGCCTCACTGGGTAGATCTTTAAATTTTGGACAAAGCTCACCTATATTATTGACCATGATTTCTCTATTGTCAATGTATAAGGGACAGTTAATTATAAAATGAAGTTCATCTTCAATTTGATTTGAAGAACATTTTTCACATATTCTTTGAGATCGTTCTACGTAGGGTTTCTTATATCGATCCCTTTCTATTTTTAGTTCATGGGCACTTATTCTTATTTGACACAATGCCCTTCTCAATCGAAAATTGGTAATAAATATGTTTCCCGAGAGAAACATTTATAAATTTTGAAATAAGTATCAAGTTTACCCTCTGGTTCTTTTGACTTTTTATTCCAATAATTTATAAAACTATGGCATAATTTGTTTCTTACTGACCTTGCTAATTCATTCAATTTTGTTCCTGTATATTCAATATTTAATTTTTGTAAGATAAATTTAATAGAGGACAACCAGCATTCTGTGTTGTCTGAAACCATGCTTTGATTAGCGATATATGCATCAGACAATAAACCACTTTCCATTTTGTCTATTCTAAACCAATATTTTAACATTGACAAAACAACAGAGAAATATAGAGGGTATCTACCAAATTCAGACAATACGGCTAAGTTTGTGGACTTTTTATTTACACCCAAAATATATTTAAGATATTTAAAATGAGATTTTTCTATAAAATCATTTATATAAATTTGTTGCAATAAATATTCATTTTCTTTTCTGCATGCTGCAGAACTGGTCTTAAACATCCCTGTATATGAAATACACATAGCTGTTTCTGTTGTGAAAACCATGATATATTCAATATCAGTGGTACAGATGTGATCAACATGGTCAACAAACTTTGACATACTAGTGAAAGGATCTCATATACGAACAATGGAATAAATCGCAGATAAGAGGACCACAGTAGATACCCATAGGAATGCCGACTGTCTGGTGAAAGCATAACAAATATACTGTCAATCACAACCGTAAAATTGTTATTATGTCAGTTTCAGTGAAATTTATGTTTGAATCAGAGTGAATTTTTTCCTTTCAAAATAAGATTCGTCTGTTCCTAAAGACAGACATTTGTTTCTACGTTGGCCATTCCTTCGTATGGAGCAAAATTGAACTTATTATTTTAGTATATCTTTAAGTGTAGACTGTAGAATAAAGAGTAGTTGTGTAAAAACTTCAGATGAATCTGACTTTTGATGAATTTTCATAAAATATTATCTAAAGTATTGAAATGTAACAAAGTCACATGACACGTGAGTTCAAAGGTCGTCCTATCTTTGTTGTTTAATAAACTATCTTCTAAATAATTTTAAAATTACATGTGAAATACCTACATGTATTAATAAATAACAGTTTTATATGTTAAAAGGATATTTTTGACAGGATAAATATTTACACAAATGGATGAAATATGATACAATAAATAAAACTCTGATACACTTTTAGTTCAATAAACTGGTATATGATATATGGTATGTTACGAGATGTTACTAAAGTGGAAAATATTGACAAATAATTGCAAAAATTTGTTGAAACCCTATGAAACTACATATATTTATTCTATTTCAAGTATTTCTAAAAATAAGAATTTTCTGTGCTTCACAACACAGTTAATTTGTAAAGCCAAGGTTGAAGACACTGCCACAATAATAAATTTCAAAGAAGATACGATAAGAACATCTTTGTTGGAATATCTTTACAAACTGTATTACTCAATTTACCTTCAACATTCTAGCTATGAAACGTCGAGCCCCGGTCGGGTCAAACCAAAGACAATAAAATTGGTACTCGTTGCTTCTCCGTTAATCACGCAGCATTAATGAGTAAAGACAAAGACTGGTTGGCTCAAAATAATAATAAAAAAATGTCCTAGTGGAGCGACAAGTCATGTCTACGACGGACTATTGTTTCAGTGAGCGAGCTATCATTAAAATATCCAATTTTAAAGCGTGTTGTTCTAGTACACAGCGAACACCATAAGCATATCATAGAATGCAAGTTGTTCTCGCCATGATATAGCTGAAAAATTCCTCATTTTGGTGTTAAACAACAATCACTCACTCTACAACAGTTGTTCAATATCTTGCATCCGACTGCCATTTTTGATGATTTTTGTGATTTTTTTTTTATTAGAAATGCAAGATTTATTATAAATTATCAAACAACAACTTCTTGAGATCTCCCTACATGTACCAATAACATAATATTTTGAAATAGCTTTCAATTTATATATATTTCTTAAAATAACTTTTTTCTTTCGTCATCAAACCAATATACACATTTGTGACATGATATAGAAATATATTTTACGTACACAAAATTGCTGTATCATCATTTCACAATATCTCGGTACACCCACAATCACAAGACTCTGAATATATTTAGAAAACTGGTGACGTTTATATAGGGTATCCTATATAGCTATAAAATAAGTAAATAAAGAAACGTTGTGAAAGATCATTTAGGGTGCACGAAGACAATTAACAGGTAAAACGCATTATTCACAAAAAAATTATATACCGTAGCATGCAAAGAAAGTTCATATTTCATAAATTGTAACTAATTTTAATTGTCTAATAACAATATTTTATTTAAATAAAACTATACATCTAAAACACGGAGCACATAAAACTCACTTTGAATTAAGAGTTGTGAAAATTATAAAGCTTTATGTATTTAATGAGAAGAAATACAACAGTAAAAGTTATTTTTCACTTTGACTCGACTATCAGTTTGATTTTCCTTTTATTACTCCATTTCATTTCTGGTGATTATCAATAGTAATGTATCAATGATTGTACAATAATGATGTTATAATACATAAATAAAATAAAAAGTCGTGAGAACAGTTTTGTTCGTGAACGAGCAAGTTTACCTATTTTTTTCTATTACAACATTGGTCAAATTCTTAAGCTCGTTCAAAATGAAAAAAAAAAGTCATGAGAACAGTTTTGTTTGTGAACGAGCTTACATAATTTTCCTATTACAACATTGGGCAAATTCTTAAGAAAACTGCAAAAACATCGGCTTGTATCAGTGGCCTATAACAGTGGTATGTAACTGAGCATTGATTGATTGATTGATTGATGTTTAACGTATCAAACCTCCTCAGTCGAAATATTAAATATTATATTTAATATGTTTCATTGTAAATAATATGAATGTTTATATTTGTGTATTCCTGCATACTGTAGTTGAATGTATTGTTTGTTGTTTGATGACAATCCAACTTTTGGATTTTATATCAATAAAATCTTATCTTATCTTATCTTATCCAGCGAGCAAATTTCAGCTATATTCAGGACGAGAATAATTTAAACGCCACAGGACTCGAAACAAGGGAATGTGATGGGTAGGGACGGAGAATTTTGCCAGTGCAACAGGTCTCCTATGGACCACGCATCATGAGTTGTAACACTGGGTTCTTTAACGTGCGAAGAGGGTGGCAATCTCTCAACACGGGACCTCGGTTTTATTTACGTCTCATCCGAAGGACGGGTTGGTTGTCAATTTATACATCCCGCACAACCGACGGACGCCCTTTCAAGCCGAAGAAACTCTCGGTCCCATTTCTATACTCCGGGGTTCCCGCGGGTTTGACCCCTTTTAAAGGACTAGTGCCTCTACCCCCGGCACACCCTCAGGGAGGGGGGTCTGAGTATTTACAATATCATTGATGTGGGTATTATTTTGATAGATATAAAGGCATCGCGCAGGCAATAATTTTTTCTCTATTGCCTTAATTTATATTCCTATCTTCAAATTATTGTTTGTTTATTATTACACAAGCGAATGTTAAGAAGGATAAAATAATTCAAAATTAATGTTATTATTATTATCATTATAGGTGAAATAGATTATGGACCAATACCAAAATCCAGACTCTGAGAAGCTTATGTATCCTCAGGTGTCGTATGGCACAAACCCAACGGCTCCATATTACCAGCCACCACCTCAACCAATGAACAACTTCGGTCCGCCGTCACAACAGACATCAATGACGACGGTGGTTGTAACACAGCCACAACAAGTAAATCATGATCTGATGGTTACAAGTTTACAAGGTCATAGAGACTGGTCCACGGGTCTCTTTGAGTGCTTTCAGGACATGGAGGTCTGTAAGTTATCCTTATAGTGTATACAGTGTGTTCATTCTTTTTCTTTTTAATTAAGTAAGCAGCAGCTTTAATTTTGTTCTATACTAGTATTATATTAATCATCTAACATGCTATGCTAAGGGATGTATCTTACGTTTTGTAAAAGTGTAATTAATGAAAAAAATGTCAGATATACTTAGCAATACAATTACAAAATGTATGTCAAATTAAAAAAAAAGTGTAAATAAGAAAAAAACATGTTATCATCATACATTTAACTATTTTGTGAAAACGCAAACACTCGAAGTGAACATTTTAGATATATAAAATAAGATAATCTTGCCAAGATTTAAACTTTTGAACGGCCATTTTGAAAATTTACTATTGGAAATAAGCGAATATCCCCCCCAAAAAAAACCCAAAACCAAAAAAAAAACAACGACCATTCTATTATAAAGCTTAACATTTCAGGTTTATTTACATGGTGTTGCTATCCTTGTGCCGTCTGTATGTTAGGATCAAGGACAGGAGAATGTTTCTGTACACCTGCTTGTGTGCCTGCATCTGAGATAACAATGAGAACCAGAATAAGAACACTTGGCGGTATACATGTAGGTTTATTTATTGTTTCTATATCTTTATTATCCATTTGTTTTTGTACAAAGGTTCATTTAGTTAGCTATAATCATGCCGAAGAACCTTCTTCTTGTAATTTCATTTTTATTCACACGTATAGAAACAAAGTTCCTTAAACCACACTAATGATATATAGTGTTTAGCGTGCTCGCTTCGACGGCTCGCCGGATTATGTGGTGTTTGATCCCTACATGATCGAGTCAACCCCAAAAACGATGAAAGTGTTACGTGTTATTTCGTAACTAAATACACAGCATTAAATAGTAAGAGAAAAAACATAAATGGCTCTGAGTCTGTGTAATATGTCCTAACGGATACATGTCTACCGGTGAGATTTAATCTAGATTAGCACATTTAAGATAGCATTTTATCAGATTGGGGTTACGATCTGTCAATGACCGATAGTAACAAAGTCCATATTAAGATAAATGTTGAAATAAAAGTTTTCAGAAAAGAAAGGGGTTAGAGTTATGGCGTTTAACGCCACTTTCAACAATTTTTCAGTTATATCGTCAGAAAAGAAAGTATTCAAGTGTAGCTGATACATATAACAAAACTCTGAATTCTCTGAAATGTGTACTTAATTTTGATATTTATCCAGTAAAAAAATGTTCATATACAGCCTAAGGGAATACAATGTATCCCTAAACTGAACTGAAAACTTTTACAATTTCGACACGAATTATTTCAAGACCCAATATATATATATTATATTTGTGCCTCATGTCAATGAAACTCCACTAAATAAATTAATTAGTATACATCTGGTTTAGGTGTAGTTGTAAATCCAACTACCATACAATCACAACCACGACGACCCTTAGTATACATCAGAAAATAGAAACGGAAATATATATTTATTTGTACGGAATCTTTAAAGGCATACAGGCTGTCAGAATTGATTTTTTTTATATATTAAAAGTTGCCAATATTCGATGTTTTATACTAATTGCNAGAAAATAGAAACGGAAATATATATTTATTTGTACGGAATCTTTAAAGGCAAAGAATTGATTTTTTTATATATTAAAAGTTGCCAATATTCGATGTTTTATACTAATTGCAGTTGACATTTTTCATAATATCATACGTAAATAGCATAGAACGAAGGAAATACGTCGCTGTTTGATTTTCTTCCATCTAGTCAAGACTCCAATGTTTACCCGCGCAATATTCATACATTCATACGACCTACACAGTGAACTCATTTGGTAAAGTGTTTGCGCATGTGCGAAATTGTTTGTTGAAGAAAAAGCACATGACACAAACAAAAACATTGACGGATTCTCCACGAAAACGACACAAAAAGGAGGAGTCAGCAAACTTTGTGTAAAAATAAAAAAAAGATGTTATACCGACCTACTCCATTTTTCTACACGTAAGCATAATTTAGTATCCTTTTTTCGGCCGAATCGTATTTTTACAGTAGAATTGCATCGTAGTTTTTTTAGATATTCTTTTTTTGTCCGGAGAAAACGCTAGGTGATATCTCTTTTAAATTAGAGAATAAAATAATCAGCTTCATGTCTTTTGTTTTTATTGATTTCATCACGTATTTCTGATTTTTAAGTGTCATTCTGACTAAATACCATTATACAAATGTATAATATTAACTGATTACCCCAGGATCCAATTTCATAGATATATTTCTTAAATTATATTACATTGTAATTCTAACGAATTTACATGCAACATGCTTCCTGGTTATTTATAGCAGTTATCGGTATTCGACAAACGTCGGAAAAGAATCGAAGCCGACTTATAATTAGGTGTGTTAATGGCGATTCCACCGACAGACATTCGAATTCTTTTCACTAATTACGACATTATTATATATTTTTTAAACCTGGCTTCTTGATCAGAACATTTTATTAGTATAAAACATCGAAAATTGGCAACTTTTAATATAAACAAAAAAATTCAATTCTGACAGCCTGCATGCTTTTAAGACACCAACCTATAGTAGGATTTAATATACAGAGCCACAATGACCACACAATACAGAGGCACAAACCTAATCTTTGATTTGGAAGTAGCTTAATAATGATAATAATATCAAACATGATAAAATTTGATAAAAACTTTCCATCTGTTAAAAAAATGTTATCTCTACAAAACGAACGTTACTCCACAAAATGAAGAAAGTTATTATGTACTTGGCATGGTCAATGATTTAAGTGATCATCAGTGTACGTAAGCGCACATCTCAGTGGTTTTATTACATTAAGTTTTCACTTATGATTTGATTTGATTTGATTTGATTTGTTGTGTTTAACGCCGCTCTCAGCAATATTTCAGCTACGTATATCATGGCGACCAGTTTTAGTGGTGGAGGATGCCGGAGTATCCGGTGATAACTACCGACCATGGGCAAGCAACTGGTAAACTTTATCACTTGCGGTTGCGAGTCGAGTGGACCCTTTTTATAATTTACAAAGCCGAGCGCGAACTCACGCCGTATTGGTGATAGGCTTGTATGAGTTGTTAGGTAATCCAACTACCGAACTCATTGAGCCACCCGGGCCCCTTTTCACTTATGAGAAGGAGACGTATTAAGAAATAATTATAATAGGGGAAAAATATCTGAATTCGTCTTTGAAGTAGAAGGCACAATATGAAAAATGCACCTCGTAACAAAATCTACTAACCATCATGTTAACAGTTATTTTGTTTATATAGAACAATAATCCAAATTGTGAGTAAGGTGCTGATATTTTCCAATTTGATGAAATGTGCTGTTAGTAGTTAAAACAATTAGAATGCTCTATCATCTTTTTGTAATAATAACTTTATTCCCTAAACCAATGATACAAAGGCTACAGAGTGACATGCCAAGAAATTCCACCCAAAAATTCCGGTCGACCCCCTATGGCACTCATTAGTAGTTAAATCATTGAAACAGATTAGTTAATGACCTGTATCGCAACAGCAGGCGAAGTTTCCATAGCAACTTCCCTTCTTCTCATTAAGTTTTATGATAACAAGATTGACCAGTACTCTGAAGTGGTATTGCTATTGTTTATCAGTGTTGTAAAGTGTCGTATAAATTTAAGATATATAATTTCAAAGATGGCAAGAAACAGAAATACTCCGGCACTGTTTTATATCAACTAAAATGATAATTTATAAGAATAAACCTAAAAGAAAAATATTAATCAATAATGCTAAACACATGCTTAATGAATTCGAAGAAATTCCGTCTTGGTTAATAATTTGTGTTAATGAATATATGATTAAAACGGTAATTATGCGATTTAATTCAATAAATAAATACACTCAGTGGGGGAAACATTCAACTTATGTTCACTTATATCGCATGGATAAGAGTGAAAACAAATAAGATAAGTGAAAATAAGTTGAAATGTCAAATCAATATTT
>MJUT01021297.1:315529-331346 GCA_002080005.1 Gigantidas platifrons | reverse complement strand
GACCGCAACCAGGAAAAAATGAACACCTGAATGAAATAGTGTTGTAATTAAATATCATGTCCTTGATGTACAACACTGAAAAATATTATTATTATAAATTTTATATCCTATTTTTTTATAACCTGACGATGTGCACGCCATGGCGTGACAACGTATATGCAGCTACGCCTCTGTGATTTCTTGATAATACCAGAGAGGAAACTTGTCTGTAACAATTTTGTAACATTTTATTGAACAGACATTAAATATTTATTACAACGACATTAACAAAGAATATCCTTTTTTTCATCTCAAAATTATTTTTTTCTGTCGAAATTGTGGTACGGTTTGCCGTACCAGCCAGAAAAAGTGGTACGGTCGGAACCGTACCAACCGTATCGGGTGCTACGGCAGTGAGTTGCAATGAGGCCTATAAACCCTTCAACTATGAGTATAATATTATGCCTCACGGCAAGTTCAAGATTGCCTCTAATGTGCCTTTTGCTTTGTTTTGTTTGATGTTTATAATTAGTTAGCTAGAAATCAATTATAATTAGTTAGCTAGGAATCAACAGATAAAGAACTTATTTATTGTTAATTTCAATTGCCTTTTCTTGTCAGACATAATTTGTTTTGAAATATTGACGTCACGCAAAATGGGAATTTCGGAGCTAACTTACAAGTCATACGGTAAGGTGCCATTTCCGTCAGTAACTGAGTCTTAGTCTGTTAACTTATTTATTGTCCCTTTATTGAGAACATGGAAATAAAATTTAATTGTCTTTATATATTTTTTTTTTGCATATATTTTTTACCGAGGCAGCTGCCTCGGTTGCCTCAACGTAAGCTACACCTTTGGTGTGAATTGCTTCAATCTCCACATAGCACTAGGTCAACAGTTATCACAGATTAGTAGGTGATGGTAATCATCCATGTAATTGGCTCAGTGGGGTGATTGCAAAATTTTACCGGAGGCAATTTCTTGGCATGAGAGAGTTCAAAATAATATAAAGTGTGAGAGAGTTCAAATTATTGTACAGTAAATACATATTATTACATCAATTATCAAGATTATAGGTGTGTACATTGAATACAAATAAAAAGAATGTTTAAACATTAAAAATAAATGATACTAATACTAACAGAGGTGTGATGTGTTTTTTTTCCAAGGAGAACTAATTTTCTTATTTATTATATCAATAAGTTTACATAATTTACGAACTGTTTCAGGTTTCTTTTTATTAAATAATGATGACAGTTTTAATGCATTTGGCCTATTGAACAAATATTTTGGAATTAGATTTTTTCTTTCACTTGCAAAAGAAATAATTAACCAGCGTTCGTTCTCTGTATGTTGGATAGATAAGGCAAACAAATAAGATGTAAGATATCAAGAATTCATGTTTTACCTGATGAGATTAATTGATTCAAAATAATCTGGGACGCTTTAGCCACTTCATTCTGGTAAGTACACACAACCGCCCAATAAGGTGCCGTATATAAGAAAGACAATAGTGATATGATAGGTATCAAAAACAAGGTTCCTCTATATGTATTTATTTATTTAACCATCGCCTTTTCTAATTTTCAGGGTTCCATGTGTGATGATTGTATGGTAGTGGCATGCTGTGGACCCTGTGCCGCTTGTCAAGAAGCTAGAGAATTAACAAACATGGGAGTTCCATGAAAAACAAAATCTGTTTAATATGGTAATCGTAATAAATACACGTAATCAAAGAGTTATCCACGAAAGGAGAAACTAAAATGTGTAAAATAAAACAAGAAATATAAAAGACATGTACAACTGTACAGTAAAATGATTGTAATATACATACTGTACAGGCATGTACAACTGTAAAGTAAAATGATTGTAATATACATACTGTACAGGCATGTACAACTGTAAAGTAAAATGATTGTAATATACATACTGTACAGACATGTACAACTGAACAGTAAAATGATTGTAATATACATACTGTACAGGTATGTACAACTGTACAGTAAAATGTTTGTAATATACATACTGTACATACATGTACAACTGTAAAGTAAAATGATTGTAATATACATACTGTACAGACATGTACAACTGTACAGTAAAATGATTGTAATATACATACTGTACAGGCATGTACAACTGTACAGTAAAATGATTGTAATATACATACTGTACAGACATGTACAACTGTACAGTAAAATGATTGTAATATACATACTGTACAGGCATGTACAACTGTACAGTAAAATGATTGTAATATACATACGGTACAGATATGTACAACTGTACAGTAAAATGATTGTAATATACATACTGTACAGGCATGTACAACTGTACAGTAAACACGTGTACTGATTGTAATATACATACTGTACAGGCATGTACAACTGTACAGTAAAATGATTGTAATATACATACTGTACAGACATGTACAACTGTACAGTAAAATGATTGTAATATACATACTGTACAGGCATGTACAACTGTACAGTAAACACTTGTACTGATTGTAATATACATACTGTACAGACATGTACAACTGTACAGTAAAATGAGTGTAATATACATACTGTACAGGCATGTACAACTGTACAGTAAAATGATTGTAATATACATACTGTACAGGCATGTACAACTGTACAGTAAAATGATTGTAATATACATACTGTACATACATGTACAACTGTACAGTAACGTTGTACTGATAAGATATATACTGTACAACGAACCTGTTCTTTATATATTTATTACATGGTATATATTATTTTTGTAATGGATACACACGTTGTAAGGAATTGTTTTGTTTCAAAGTTTGAGTTCTGTACCTTGATTAAATTTAATAATATTTCAAATATTGAAATAGTTTATTACACTATTTTTAGATTTTAGATTTAAATTATTGGTCCTCATTATCTTAATTTCTTTTTTTCTATGAGTATTTAATGCTTTATCCATCGTCTTTTTATATATTTTTTTCAGAAATTTTCATATTTTCTCTATTTGTGATTGATTTTTCAATATGATATTTTCGTTTTAACTTTCTATTGTTCTGCCTTTCATTTGTTGGGTCGCCATGATATAGCTGAAATATTGTTGAAAGTGGCGTTAAACACCAAAAAATCAATCATTCATTCGTTGATTTTTGATTTAGATTTATGGTGCTTTAACGCCACTTTCAGCAATATTTCATCTATATCATGGCGACCAGTTTTAGTGGTGGAAGAACTCGGAGAGAGCCACCGACCACGGGCAAGCAACTGGTAAACTTTATCACTTCCGGCTGCGAGTCGAGTGCACCCTTTTTGTAATTTACAAAGCCGGGCGCCGAACCCACGCCGTATTGTTGATAGGCTTGTATGAGTTGTTAGGTAATCCAACCACCTAACTCATTGAGCCACCGGGCCCTCTTTCATTTGTTATCATACCATTCTTTCACAGTCTTCATTTCCTTTTAATTTTTTTCGTTTGTTTTGATTTGACCGTTCCAAAAGTTTCTTTTACTGAACTTAAAAATATATCACATAAGCAATCTACAAATAAATTAACTGTTGGTTTATCGATTGTTGACGTGTCACAATTTACAACTTTATCTATATCTGCTTTTATATTAATAATGGGGTCTATTCTTTTATTAAACTGGTCAGATTTGCTTATGTCCCACTTTTTAACCCTTTCTTCTTCGATGTCCAGATTAACGTTGTAATCACAACAGTATTCACTTTCTAAGCGACGCGACACAAATAAAATATTACATTTCCGCCAATAATACAGGTAAATAGTATAAATAGTAATATTTGCTATACTCTTCAGATTATTTACTTGTATTAACCTCTTCCGTTCGCCAGCATTATCTGTTTCCCCTGCTCACCCCTGGGAGGATGTCTTCCCGATTGTCCCACCTTTTGAAATTACAGGTAAAGAGGTAAGAAAAAATACTAAAATGACATAAATCACATATCTAACAAATGAACACAGGCACTTGTTTCATTCAAAAAATATATGCCCCCTCCTCTTCCTTACTTAAAGGTAAACATCTGCCATTTTCCCCTTCCCCACTTCGCCTCAATATTTTTCGCTTATTTATGCTGACCCAGTTATATCGTTACACTCCCGAGATATTTCTCTTTTCGACTGCCACATTTAAATATACCTACCGTGCCCCCTCAGACGAATTGGACAAGAATATTCAGCGAACGTCGCATTTTCTATTTTCAGTCATTGAAACGGATACAGCCACTTCCGGTTTGCGCTGGATTTTTCATATGCATTCGGAATTCCCTAGACCGGCCATGTGTAACAATGCCATCATGATCATATCCTCTCAAATGTAAAGTAAGCCTTTAAAATACAGATAATTGTTCCAATGCAGATTATAAAAATACGTTCAACTGCAAATTACAGACATTTGATTTTTAAAGCACCTTTTTTTAGTTTCTAAATCAATTTAGACCGGACCGGAAGTGGTATGCGTTTCAATGACTGAAAAATAGAAAATGCGACGTTCGCTGAATATTCTTGTCCAATTCGTCTGAGGGGGACCCGGTAGGTATAATTAAATGTGGCAGTCGAAAAGAGAAATATCTCGGGATTGTAACGATATAATTGGGTCAGCAAAAGGATCACAAATAAGCGAAAAATATTGAGGCGAAGTGGGGAAAGGGCAGATGTTTCCCTTGAAGTAAGGAAGAGGAATGAAACAAGTGCCTGTGCAAATGAAAGTAAAACATTTAACATGGTATTGAAATTCAGATTAGTTTAAACAATATGTATTAAGAAAAAAAGAGGCATAAACAATAATATACACTAATACATATATTGGGATTCGGAAACAAGATGTCCTTATGTAAATCCATCTCCCCCAAATAAAGATAGTAATATGAACAATACAGTGTGAATATAAGTAATACAACAATTAACTGTACACATTGTATATATATAAAAAGAATACACGCAAGTTTTGTATTTGGCCAGTCCATACTCCGGGTCGTCATATTCGACGTACCAGTAAATTCGAGATATTTAATTACAGACCAAATCTCCCTGAATCAATAATAAATGTCTGGACAGTTTTGAATATATTCACGTTTTCCTCTGTATTGGATGATTCGTTTCCATATAACAGAGTTTGGAGATTATATTGTCTAGGGAGGGAACCACTAGTTTGACCACGGACTATATTATAGTACTCACATTCGAGTAGAAAATGTTTAGTGTTTTCGATTTCCCCACACATACAAATACCAATTTCTTGGAGTTTGTGAAGAAGTCCTTCATGCCAGACCCCGTCGAATGCCTTAGTAATATCTCAGAAGACAACACCACGAACTTCCTTTCATGCATCTAGAGCTCTACCTATATCATCTGGTATGTTTAATAACTGATTAACTCTGGAGTCCCCAGGCATAAAACCAGGTTGTAGGTGTGTTATAATACTGTGTCGAGAGAGAAAGTTAAAGAAGTGTTTAAATACACATTTTTCCATTGTTTTGCCGATTATCGAAAGAATGGAGATTGGTCTGTAATTTGAGAGTATTTCGCGTGTACCGCTCTTAAAAATTGGTATCACATTTGCAATTTTCCAACTACTGGGAAACACACACATTTGTAATGACTTGTTGAAAAGCAGAGCCAAGGAATAGCGTAGTTCACGAGCTGCATATTTAAGAAATCGTGGACTAATTTCATCAGGACCCGTGGCTTTTGAAACGTCCAGTAAGTGGTCGTATACCTCTTCATCGGTAACAACTAAAATGTAATTGATTTAAAATTGGAGTGCCTTCGGGTATATTGATTTGCGGAAGATAGACATTACTATCGTCGACGTTTGCCTGTTGAGAAAAATCTAAATTGAACGCGTTGGCTTTCTCGACATCATCGTCAATGTATTCATTATTAATCACAAGACACTTTTGTCGGAAGACCAGATAAACTACGTAATGTTTCCCACCATTGTTTAACCGATAAAGAAGTAGAGTTTTGTGTACTAGTATTTATTTGCTTTTCTAAGTTTCTAAGTTTACAAGGTATATTTATTTTGTGGCTACGTCAAGTATTGTTTGGGTTACAGCTAAAACGGTAGCGTTTAAATGATTTTGATTGATTAATGAATCCCACTCTATATTACGTAGATAGTCGCGATATTGAGCATAGTCCCCATTTTTAAAATCCCATATTTTACGCTTGAAGGACTTGTTACACGTTTTTTGAAAGTTGATTATCCCACTTACTGGGCAATGATATCGAACATTAGCTTCAAGAATATTTTCACCATCCTCATGATAAACAAGTAGTTCTTTCTTGCTTACTATAAAAGGATATAAAAGAGACAACGATGTCTCACAATAGAATGTAGGTTCAGATATAATCTGAAATAATTCATTTTGTATTCATATTTCTTAATTTATTTAGGTTGGTGTTTAACTGGTTTTCGTTGAAGTCGCCCACAACACTAACCTTGTCTATACCACTACAGATTCCACAACAATACAAGTCACATACAAACAGCGGAATTAGTCTAAATGTAATAAATAAGAGGCAGTATCAGCATACTAGATCACACTTACTTCTCCATTGTCTAGTTGCACTTTGAGTTGTTGAACTCGTTGTCTGAATTGCACGTACTTTCGTCTTTTGGTTGGTCGTAGTCCTCCGGCTCGGTACTGGATGATGGTCACTCCTTTGGCTGCTCGTTCTCCTTTTAGGTGGTTGAGTAAAGTATATATGTTTGGGTGTGGTACTTGAATCATCTTCTTTATGCTGCTATGCCATCCTTCAAGGTGGTTCGTCGTCCTTGGTCCCTCGGTTTGGTTGTTTTGCACCCAGTATGTAGTCACGTAGTCGGTAAAAGGAATGATGTTGGCTGTTGAGTCGGAGTTTTCCATGTCTTCCAAGGCATGGAACCAGATGTCTTCTACCTCGGCGTGTGGTACCAGGGGTAGTACTGCTCCTCTGTGTATGAGTAGATGAATCTCTGGTTCCTCTCTGTAGTTGACAATTCATGTTGTTTGTACCCTGCGCCATATACACTGTGTATAATGGAAAAAAAACAACCCTTTATTGTTATACCAGGAAAGGTTGTTCTGGCAGCATTCTTGACGGCAGTCTCGTAGTCAATGAAGCAAGTTGTTGGTTGCAGGCGAATCTGGCGTTGGGTGAAGACAGTCTAAAGTAGATTAAACAATCTGATGTAGATGTCCTGTGACTGTCCGGGTAGTAGTGCGAATGCAAGTGGAAACATTTCTCCATCAACAAGTACATGCAGGGTATAAAGTTGTGCGAAGAGTGATGGACAAGTGTAAAATGTTCCATCTGCGTAGATTGTTTTGTTGTCGTTGTTGGCTAGTAGTTGTAGGTTCGTGTCAGTGGCAAATACTAGTATTCTGTCGTAGGCATCATCATATATAAGTAAGAATATATCATCTGCAGTAGTCTGGGTCCACTCGTCTTGAAGATCAATATCTAGTAGAGATGTTGGTAGGCGTGGTATGAGGTTCTCTCGTTGGCGATAAAGACTAGACTTGAGTGATGAGAATGTTGGTAGCTGCTCAACCATCCGCTGTGTGTCGTCGTTCCATTCCGGAGTGCGCAGCTTTGCTATCTCCTGTTTGTATATGGTAGGAACAGTAGTAGTATCTTCTCGACTTCTTTCTTTGATAAACTGTAGGACCTTATTGGCGTCTAGTTTGGCTGGATTTGGTGGGTGGTTATGTACCAGGTTGAATCCAATGGGTATGTTGTTTAATGTGTGAATAGTTACAGGGCAGGTTCTAGTAGAACATCTCTAGTAAGCTCTATCATTGGGTATGTAATCTTGCCCACCACGCTCTTTGTCTACAAAAGTTATTTGTAACTGTGCATTTGCCATCTTAACTTTACTGAGATAAAACTGATAATGCTCAGAAGATCACCATTTCCATCTTATATAGCACTGGCGAGGAGTGTTAAATGGGCATCCTATACTCTGACTGCATTAGAGAGCTTGGGGCGTTCCGTGGGAATCCCATGCTCATTCTTAAGACAGTTTGACATGAACAATGTTCTAAGAGCATCCACAACTCATACATTTATATTTATTAAATTTAATTATTTTTCATTTGATAAAGTAGATTTTTTGGGTTAAATTCCAATAAAATTTAGAAAATACATATTTACAAAACGTAATATATTTACATAATTTACATACTATTATATGAACTTAATATTATTTACTTATATTTATTGGAAAACAACTTTAAAATAATATATATATATACTGGTATATCAATATATAAAATCAAAATACAGGTGTATTCATGAAATTAAAATATAAACAAACAACACATTAAATTGTTTATTTAAAGGGGCATTAGCTACGATTTTGACCAAAACAATTATATGTTTTGGAAATTAATAAATAGCTTTAAAATGATAAAATAAAGGTAAATATATCACATTAAACAGCTTATCGAGCTACATTCCTCCTTTTGAGAACGAAAATTACCATCGATTACTTATTTGCTTGCAAGCAAATAATTTGGCCTCGCTTTTNCTTTATTAATTTTTGTTTTAGTTTTTGCTCTTTATTTATTTATTATTATTATTTTTTTTGGATCTTTTTGATACAGTTAATGATAAGTTGAGCAGTTTTTATAATTACTTAATACTTTTAAAACACACCTGTAGTCAATGAATATTATTCAGTATTCACACCTGGTGAATAATACATTGTAATTGTGAGGTTCTACTCAGAAGGCAATAGATTTACTTTCATAGTAATAAAGAGACGGATAATATTACTGACACAAACACTGACACTGATGGTCAGGTGACTGCACATAATTCAAAAGACAACAATGAACCCACCATAGAATTAGAAACAGAAACCATGGTCATTGAATTAATAAGCTGTGTTAATGAAGCTGGTATCGCCATGACACCTTCTTGCATAAATCCTCGTAAGAGGACACTTTCTGGGAGTGATATTCCTCCTGTTGATTCTAGTGAGAGTTTGTCTGAAATTGCAAATATTGACATCAAACGTGCACGAAAGAGGGCCCTATCTGGCCAACTGGTGCAAGCCGATTCCTTGACAAAGAACACAAAAACAAAATTAACTGTTCTCTCCAAGGGTGACAATGTTATCATTCAAATACCGTCTGTTGATAGTGGCCCTGCCGATGAGAGAAACATAAAAGGTGTTGTGATGAATGTAAATGAACATGGTGGCTATAAGATTGGTACTAAAGTTGGACAAATAAAAGGATATATGAGTAGAAATCAGGTTCAATTTGTTGCAAATGCCACTTTAGATGTGTCTGAAGTCACAGTGAGTGATATGAGTGTGAGAGAGATAGTGAGTAAGATATCGTTGAGTGGAGGGCAAGGCTTTGTGCATTGTCAAGGTAAGAAAGGAAATTGTAAGTCTGGTAGGTGTAAATGTCGAATGTTGAAAGTTATGTGCAACTCTAGGTGCCATATGTCTTTGTCGTGTAGCAACAAGTAAGCACAGCTGGTTTCTGGAATGGTAAAGTACAAAATGTAGTAAGTTATGCATGCTGTATATTATGTTTCTTTTGCTTTTGATTATTGCTCTTCATTACTTCAGATCTAAAATTATTTTCATATATTGTACAATTAAAGCCTTTTCAAACAATATTTTGTACATGTTATAACATGTACGACCTAATTTTGTACATGTTATAACTTGTATTTTTGCATTGTTCAAGTTATACCATGTACAATTATTTTGTACATGTTATAACATGTACAAAATCACAACTTGTACACGACATATATACTGGTATATAAATATAAAATCAAAATACAGGTGTGTTCATGAAATTAAAATATTTCTAATTAAATATTACTAAACAAACAACACATTAAATTGTTTATTTAAGAAGTTTCAACACCTAAACAATTGTGGGACAATCAGAACTCTAAAATTTTAAAAAGTGGGACAATCGGGAATAAGATGTAGTTTAACGAGCTGATGGGAGTATATTGTTTAGACCTGGTAACACCAGGGACATATCTTCATAACACCATGGACAAAACTGATATTGCTCATGCATTAAACCAATATGTAGAAAAACTGAATATTGTATTGAAAACATTGAAGAAAACAACAACAAATATAGGTTGATAGTTGTGGTTTTAAAAAAAAAATAAATGTTTACATTAATGAAAATGTCCCTGGTGTTACTTTTGTCATCTGTGGTGTTACCTCTTGTCAATGGTGTTACCTCATGTAAATTGTTTAATAGAAAGGATAAATGACATAATTGAAGTAAATTATATTATAGTTGAATAAAGTTGACTTTGATAACTATGTATAAGTCATATTTTCTTTATATAAAGTGAAACAAAATACAATTATGAAAACTTGTTTGTTTCATAATGCAGCTTAAATGGAACTCCACAACTACATATCCAAATATTGTGAAAAAACTAGTGCTCCAAAGAAAATATCCTACATTATGCATAATTTCCCTATATATTATGTATGTAACCACCTTTTACATAAAAATTATTTTTCATTTTCCTAAAAAGAATAATTTTATGTTGGTAACACCACGGACTGAAAGATATGATGGTGTGCTACATAGCTAGAAATATTTTTTTTCATGGTGGTTTTCCCGACTGCATATTATGTGAATATGTCATTGTAATGTAGGAAAAACTAATAGGCTAAAGCAAAACGGGAACGAAAATATTTGATGTCACCAAAATATGAACAGGAAAAAGTGCTTGTATTTTGATAATGACCCACATATAAAACTAAAGATTGAGTAACACGAACTCCACTAAAAACCGGGGTGAACTCAGGTGCTCCGGAATGGTAAGCAGTTCCTGCTCCACTAGTGGCACCTGTCGTGTTAATCTAGTTACAAACCCGGAAAAAAGTCGTGAATAAGGAAAGGACCGGGAAGTGTTTACGACAAGTGGAACATATCCGTGGTCATTTGTGACACAGATATTTTATAACGGTCAACCAAGTCATGGTGGCGACCGCAAAATTTTCGAAGTGATGACTGATGACTTAAATTTTACCAAAGGTAACCCTTGGTTCCGGAGCTTCCTTGTTCGCAGCAACCCTCTATCAAGGAAATCCTGATAGGAACCATAAGCTCTGGAATATTGTATCAACTGAGTGATATATACTCCATATGCAGGTGTTGCTGGAATGCTGCTACATATAAATGGAAAGTTCACAATGGAAAATTGAAATCATCTCTTTTGTCGTAAAGTTTCGTTCTTAACCGACCCTCACTGTCGATTTCGAGGTGTAGATCAAGGTGAACATGTGAACACTATATAAATTTTACACTTATGACTTACACTTTTGTATAAGAAAGTGGAAAGTGAGTACGAACTTACTTAAACACAATTTACCTTGCCTTGAAACATTAATCTACATTTACGCAAATATTATCTGGAAAATGGGGCAAATGAAAATGGTCATTTTTTGGCGCAAATGAAATATAACCTTGTGGTGCAAATGCAATACAAATGTACGCCCCTTTCTAAATTAGCAGTTGATTGACTAGATATTGACACTGTGATTGGCGAGTTGACGTCACGATTTCAAGATTCTTTATTTCTCATAAAACCATAGTTTAAACAGTGGTACAGAGAATTTGACAATTTAACATAAATAGATATTAAATACACATGACAAGACGTCTGAGTACAAGTTACACAAATCAATAACAGTAAAATTAACAATGATGACGTACATCTACAATAGTCAACAGTAGCGACACCTACCTTCTCCTTTGTCATCACCAAGTCGACCATTCAAGATAAAAAAAATATTTCCCTTACACAAGTCTAACATTTTTTCCCCGTACCCGTTCTTAACTTTATCCGTATTACTCTTTTACGTGGAATGTTTAACTGGTCAGGGGTGTAGATTTCATTTTCTAAATATTCACCAGTGTCACCCCCTTCACTTCTTTCATTTACTAGTATAAGATCGTCTTCGTCAGAAGTCCGTCCACTAAAATCGTCACTAATTATAGTTTCATGAAATATCTATATATTCGTTTTCTAGTTGAATAAATGAATCAGGAGAGGAATACGACGTATTTTCGGATTCTTCTAAAACAAGAAACGAAACAGAAACGAAACGCAACGAAACGAAATGAAACGAAACCTGGCGAAACGAAACGAAACCGGGCGAAACGAAACGAAACGAAACGGAACCGGGCGAAACGAAACGAAACGAAACGGAACCGGGCGAAACGAAACGAAGCGAATCGAAACGAAACGAAATGGAAATCGAAACGAAACGAAACAAAACTGAGAAACAAAACCGAAACATATCTAATACATTCCCATAGTTTAAAATTTGGCAAAGCTCCGTTGATGCCTGTCACTAGTATTAACGGTTCGGTGAACTGTGGACAGGGGAGTTCTTCATATCAAAGCAACAAGCCAAAGGGATAATCCAGAAAATCCTAGGTCCAAAACAAAATGGTGATACAGAGATTACACAAATAGAGACGATAACATAACATAACTTTATTGTTCCAATCAAGGGCCCACAAAAGGCGAAGATATATTATAACGATCATGATTAGTGTGGGTGTATTGCCACTGGTTGCAATACTTGGAAAGACACCAGGGGATGGTGTTTCCCCGTGTCAAAAATTAAATACTGACATGCATCATTTATAATTTCTCTGGATAAACTGACTTCTTATTTTCTATACAGTTGTGTTTTTTACAAGTCATTAACCAAAAAATTGTTCTTGTGAATTCACGTTTAAAAGGTTAGGGCAACTTTGAATTATGAGTTTATTTAGATTTTGTCTGTCCTCCCTCCGTGTGTTGATTACAAAATGATAGAAAATGACTTTCTTCTTCCACCTCACCCATATTACAATGCTGAAACAACAAGGACAAAACAAATAAGCAGATTTGAAAACGAACGCCATAAAAAAAAATAAAAGCACTAGCAATCTGAACTCTCACACAAAAACCGGGAGTATCACCAGGTGCATCGGAAGGGTTTGCATGATCTACTCTGCGCGAGGCACGTGATTAACTTATCGTATTAATATATTGATATGTTGCACGTCTTTTCATGAAATTGACAAGAAATGTACGCGAGAAGGGACATTCTCTCGGCAGTCCTATTAAACAGTATTTTTATAACACACAACTTGAGAATTATTGCAGATATTTTTTTTAGACCAAAGTGAAAACAAAACTGCCTCAAAGCGAAAAAAAAAATTTCATTTTAATTACGATTTTCTTGCCGTTTTGTGGTTCAATTGATTCCCGCTTGTTGATATTAGAAAGATTGCATAAAAATAGGGAATGTAAAGAAACAACAGTGTGATGAAAAACCAACGGACATGTCAAAACATAACATGATCACATTGCCCCTGAAGAGTATGACGAGCATCTTCAAAAGTAGAAATTATAACCCCCCCAACAAAAATCTGATAGAAAATGGAATAAGAGGTGCAAAATGGTAATATAATCAAGATTCTCCGAAAGTTTTCTTACAGTTTCTGGGCAATTAGGTACCAAAACAAAACCACGACTGGAATTTTACCAAGTACTTATTTGTATACACCCGTCTTAAGACGGATGTATTATGGTAAACCATATCCGTCTTTCCGTCCGTCCATCCGTTCGTTTGACATGTCGCTCTCTAACTTCAGAACACCTTGGCCAATTCACTTCAAACTTTGCGGGTTCTTGACCAATTCGCTTTAAACTTTGCAGAGCTATTGTATAAATGGGCGTATTATGCGGGGCGTATTAGGCACTTGGTGCAGCCGATTTTTTCTTCATTTTTGTCTGATATCAGCGAGTTTTATTTCGTTAAATTCCGCTTGACAAGAACTTTTGAGAACATGCCAATGGAATTTGTGTAACTCTCCCTAAAATCGTTTCGTTTCTGTTTCGTTTCTTGTTTTAGAGGGACCCCGTATGTACACCTATTGAAATGTCACCTTTTTCTTTTCTTGTCATATTAAATTTAACATGAAGTGAACCGACAGTGTGGTATTTTTTGTTTTTCATTTTTATTAAATATTTGTTATATTTATATACGTACGCTCTATCTTTTTTTCTTGATCTAATATATATATATTTTATTCATAAACTATCCCTTTACAACGGGGGCAAACATCAGCAGGTTACCAATGTTTGCCTCTAATAATCATAAATAAACAACTACCCGGTATATTAAAATTAGCATAAATCATATACGAACATTTTCATCAAAGAACAAAAAAACTTTCTAAAGAAACTAATAAAAATTCAAAAGAATTTTCATGACCGAAATCACATTGTATTATAGTATAATAAGCACTTATACTATGTAATTTGTTTACCTGTTTCCTTTAAAAATAAACCACGCCTACCCTTATATTCGATGATACAGAATATTTTCAAATCTGCCGTAAAGCTTCCTGGTTGCCATATTGAAATTAAGGGACAAAACAGCTAATAGTGAGTATTTAGTTGTTATCATTTATAGACAATAAGGAGAAATTTATTTGGAATTTCTTTAACAGATTAAAATCATGTACTGTGGAATTTTAAGGTTTCACATGGCTCAACCCACAGAAATGCAAAGTCATCTTTTGCCATCACTTCCGTCGTAGGTCGTCTGATATCCGTTGTGTGTTAAGAAGAGTTTGAAGATACCACGTTTTAATCTTCTCCTCTGAAACCTCCTAGTTAAATGAACCGAAACTTAGTAGGAATCATCTATGGAAGGTCCTCTATGAGAATTGCTCTTTAGTCCCGATAAATTAACAAACATGGTCGCAATAAAAAAAAAAATCTTCTCCTATGAAACCGCTTAGCCAAATGAAGCAAAACTTGGTAGGAAGCATATATGGGAGGTCCCTATAAAGATTGCTCACTTCGTCATGATTCATTACTAAACATAGCTGCCATAGGCAGTTCTTGTTTGTGGTTGGTCAATATCTAAAAACATCTTCTCCTCTGAAACGCTTATCCAAATGAATCGAAACTTGGTAGGAAGCATCTACGGAAGGTCCATATTAAGAATGCTTATTTCGTCCCGATCCGCTAACAAATATGGCCGTCATAATCAATAGTTTTTAATATGCGTAAGTGATGAAATACAGTTCACGATGGGAAAATTGAAATCTCTTCTTTTGTCGTAAAGTTTCGTTCTTAACCGCCCCTCACTGTCAATTTCGAGTTTTAGGTCAAGGTATGAAGCAGACATATCTGTATCTGTGGTATCTTTTATTTCAAGCTCAATGGGATATATGCTATCAACGAAATCACCAAAGCTAGAATTATTTAGTGAAAGGACATCATCTATATAGCGGAATGTGAAATTGAAGGATCGGGCTAGCTATATACACATTCCATCAAATTTCATGAACACAAGCCACACAATGGTGTGATTCTAACTAAAATTAACATACAACAAATGTATTTAGATACAAATGTACTATATCCCATTAATTTGTTTGCTTTTTTATAGTTTTTTATAATTTTACCTGTCTTGTTAGATGTGTAGATAATTATGTATCGTAACAGTGAAACATGACACGTTTCCGTTATAATAAAGACGCAAGAAAGGTCAAATAGGGTTAGTCTTCCTGGTTATCATATTGACGTGTGATGTATCAATTTAATTTAGATTAAGCACGATACATTTAAAATATATTTAACGAGCATTCACAAAGCCTCCTTGTTAAACAACATTATTAAGAAAATATTGGTGAACCGTGCTAATTTGGGTCACGGGGTACTGTAAGGTCCTGAATGATTACCTGAAGGATTATTCTAAACTGTGACACGTGGACGACCTGTGGACTCCTGTTGGGCAACTGTGAACGGGGTTGCAATGAC
>MJUT01021297.1:292897-309101 GCA_002080005.1 Gigantidas platifrons | reverse complement strand
AAGAACTGTTGTAGATACCTAAAACTTATGACTCCCCTTAATGCGGCCATCTGTACAACAACCTATCTCGAAAGACAAAAATGTTATGGCCCGGACAAGAATATACTATTTAAAAACAATTATTTGACCATGAGGTCAAAGGTCAAGGTCCCATGAAGGTCACTACGGTACGCGACACACCGCCTTATGGTCATGCACCCACATAACACATATCATTGACCTATTTTGAAAGACAAAAATGTTATGGGCCGGACAAGAAAATACTATTTCAAAAAAGAATTTTTTGACCTTGAGGTCAAAGGTGAATGTCCCACAAAGGTCAATACGGTATGCGACACACCGCCTTATGGTCATGAACCCACATACCAAATAAATACTATTTAAAAAGCAATTATTTCACCTTGAGGTCAAAGGTCAAGGTCCCACGTAGGTCATTACGGTACACGACACACCGCCTTATGGTCATGCAACCACATACCAAATATCATTGACCTATCTCGAAAAACAATGTTATGGCCCGGACAAGAAAATACTATTTAAAAAACAATTATTTGACCTTGAGGTCAAAGGTCAAGGTCCAACGAAGGTCATTACGGTATGCGATACACCACCTTATGGTCATGTACCCACATACCAAAAATCATTGACCTATCTCGAAAGAAATAATTATTTGACCTTGAGGTCAAAGGTCAAAGAAGGTCATTACAATATGGGACACACCTCCTTATGGTCATGCACACACATGCCAAATACCATTGACCTATCTGAAAGACAAAAATATTATGGCCCGGAGAAGAAAATACTATTTAAAAAGCAATTATTTGACCTTGAGGTGAAAGGTCAAGGCCCCACAAAGGTTATTACGGTACGCGACATACCACCTTATGGTCATGTACCCACATACCAAATATCATTGACCTATCTCGAAAGAAACAATTATTTGACCTTGAGGTCAAAGCTAAACATCAAACAAAGGTCATTATGGTATGCGACACACTTCCTTATGATCATGCACCCATATACCAAATATCATTGACCTATCTCGAAAGACAATGTTATGGCCCGGATAAGAAAATACTATTTAAAAAACAATTAGTTGACCTTGAGGTCAAAGGTCAAGGTCCAACGATGGTCATTACGATATGCAACACACCGCCTTATGGTCATGCACCCACATACCAAATATCATTGATCTATCTTGAAAGACAAAAATGTTATGGGCCGGATAAAAAATACTATTAAAAAAACCCAATTATTTTACCTTGAGGTCAAAGGTGAAGGTCCCAGAAAGGTCACTACGGTATGTGACACACCGCCTTATGGTCATGCACCCACATACCAACTAAATGCTATTTAAAACACAATTATTTCACCTTGAGGTCAAAGGTCAAGATCCCACGAAGGTTATTACGGTACATGACATACCGCCTTATGGTCATGCACCCACATACCAAATATCATTGACCTATCTCGAAAAATAATGCCATGGCCCGGACAAGAAAATACTATTTAAAAAACATTATTTGACCTTGAGGTCAAAGGTCAAGGCCCCAGAAAGGTCATTACGGTACGCGAGACACCATCTTATGGTCATGTACCCACATACCAAATATCATTGACCTATCTCGAAAGACAATGTTATGGCCCGGACAAGAAAATACTATTTAAAAAACAATTATTTGACCTTGAGGTCAAAGGTCAAGGTCCAACGAAGGTCATTACGGAAAGCGACACACCACCTTATGGTCATGCACCCACATACCAAATATCATTGACCTATCTTGAAAGACAAAAATGTTATGGGCCGGACAAAAAAATACTATTAAGGAAACAATTATTTTACCTTGAGGTCAAAGGTGAAGGTCACAGAAAGGTCACTACGGTATGCGACACACCGCCTTATGGTCATGCACCCACCTACCAACTAAATGCTATTTAAAAACAATTATTTCACCTTGAGGTCAAAGGTCAAGATCCCACGAAGGTTATTACGGTACATGACACACCGCCTTATGGTCATGCACCCACATTCCAAATATCATTGACCTATCTCGAAAAATAATGTCATGGCCCGGACAAGAAAATACGATTTAAAAAACAATTATTTGACCTTGAGGTCAAAGGTCAAGGCCCCACAAAGGTAATTACGGTACGCGACACACCACCTTATGGTCATGTACCCACATACCAAATATCATTTACCTATCTCGATAGAAACAATTATTTGACCTTGAGATCAAAGGTCAGTATGGTATGCGACACACCGCCTTATGATCATGCATCCACATACCAAATATCATTGACCTATCTCGAAAGACAATGTTATTGCCCGGACAAGAAAATACTATTTAAAAAACAATTAGTTGACCTTGAGGTCAAATGTCAAGGTCCAACGAAGGTCATTACGTTATGTGACACACCGCCTTATGGTCATGCACCCACATACCATATATCATTGACCTATCTCGAAGGAAACAATTATTTGACCTTGAGGTTAAAGGTCAAAGAAGGTCATTACGATATAGGACACACCTCCTTATGGTCATGCACCCACATACCAAATATCATTGACCTATCTTGAAAGACAAAAATGTTATGGTCCGGACAAGAAAATACTATTTAAAAAGCAATTATTTAACCTTGAGGTCAAAGGTCAAGGTCCTACGAACGTCATGACGGTACGCGACACACCACCTTATGGTCATGTACCCACATACCAGATATCATTTACCTATCTCGAAAGAAACAATTATTTGACCTTGAGGTCAAAGGTACAAGTCAAACAAAGGTCATTAGGGTATGCAACACACCGTCGTATGTTCATGCACCCACATACCAAATATCATTGACCTATCTCGAAAGACAAAATGTTATGGCCCTGACAAGAAAATACTATTTAAAAACAATTCTTTTACCTTGAGGTCAAAAGTCAAGGTCCCACGAAGGTCATTATGGTACGCGACACACCGCCTTGTGGTCATGCACCCACATACCAAATATAATTGACCTATCTGGAAAGACAAAAAAGTTATGGTCCGGACAAGCTTCGCTGAGAAGAAGCGGAAGAAGCAGAAGCGGAAGAACAAATCAGACTAAAACAATATGTCTCCCTTCGTTCGAAGGGGGGATATAATTAGTAGAGGTTAAAGCTTGCTGTATATTTTACTTACGTTTGCATGTTGTAAAAAATTGCTTACATCAGTCTATCTATGTTGGTCTTAAATGAATACCGTTGATTGTTCTTTTTTCAATAAGTTTGCTTCTAGTAAAAAAAAAACAGTATTTTTTCTGGTAAATTTGAGAAATCAGCAGCATAAAGGAAGGCGTATATAACTATGTCATAAAGGAAGGCGTATATAACTATGTCATAAAAAATGAATATTCTAGACCAAATTAAAAAAAATATATATTTAGACACTATTCATATAACTATTCATCTGCAAGTACATATGAAGCTATTCTGTAAGAGATTTTTGAATATACCGAAGGAGTAATCAGAAGCTGTCAATCGAAGGGCAGACAATGCAATGGCAAAAGAAAAAGGGGAAAAGACAAACAATGATCTACAAAGCATAAGTTACAGATTGAGCAATACGTACATTATTAAAAACCGGGGGTGAACTCAGGTGATCCGGAAGGGTAAGTAGTTCCTGTTCTACTATTGACACTAGTCGTGCCATGCACATCCTGTTTCTCCAAGATAGACATATACAGATGTTCTATGAGTATAAGGTTACCCATATCTTCTTCAAACCTATTATTAGTAAAGTAGTCATATATAACAATAATATGTAGTAAAAAATAAATAAGAACGTGTATATCAAAACTAGTGCGCACGACGCGTTTCTGGAATAACCTTCAGCATGTACTCTCAAAGTCGAAAGGTTGGACAGCCAAATAATTTAAAGTTTTGGGAGCAATAAAACCAAGGGCCTAAACATGATAGCCAAAATCTGCTAAGGTCACCTATGACTGAGGGAGGAGAACCTTAGTTTTATTAATAATTAAAGATTTCAGTAATACATTTATCTAGTCAACCATGTCAGTTCCGAAGATGATCGGAAAATTATAAATAAGTTATTTGTTTATATAAAAAGTAGTGTATAAGGCACAGAATGACAAAAATAATGATCGATCAGAAATAACACTGATATACTTCTATTGATGTACAAAAGTACAAAATTATAAATGATGTTAGCATTGCTTTCTTCAAATAATACACGTGGCACGGCTAACCAAGTGGATAAGCTGATTTATAATTACAATATTATCGAGTTCAACTGACGTATAGTGAGAGTATGTATTAGACACACTGGTGAATTGATCTAGGAAATCCGACTCCCTTCACCCTACAAAATATGATAGCCACCATATAATACATTCATTTTAACTGATCAAATATGAATACGAGACGTCAACTATGATACGTCGGGTGCCACTAGTGGAGTAGGAACTGATTAACCTTCCGGACTACCTGAATTCACCTGAATTGAGTTTGTAGTGGAGTTCGTGTTGATCGATCCCTAGTGTTCTTTGTAGTATGTCCTTTTTCTTTTAGCGATTGCATTGTCTGTCCTTCTTTGAATTAAGGCTTCTGATAACCACTTTGATTACTGACAAACCTTTCTATGACGCACCATATATTACTTATATATAGTTTCCACTCGATGACTAGCAACCATCAATTATTAATAGAAGATATACAAATAATAGGTAACGTTTCCCTGCTCTATTATCAAAATGTTCCTACGAATCACAAGATAGCTAAATCACAGTATAGTTGATCATTCCAGTTTGATTGGTCTTAACGCTGTGACTGGTTCAAGAAAAGTTTGAATATACCAAAGGGGTTACCAGAAGCCGTAAATCGTAGGACAAACAATACAATGAGCAAAATAACAAGGATAAAAGGACAAACAACGATCTACAAAATATTACACAGAAAACTAAAGATCGAGCAACACGAACTCCACTTACAACCGTGGGTGAACCCGGTTGCTCCGGAAGGGTAAGCAGTTCCTGCTCCACATAAGCTACCCGTCGTGTTACTATTAAGCGACACGAACATCACCAATTAAGCAAAGTCTTTTAAAACATCTTGTAGGTTTGTTCACATGGTGTTGCTACCCGTGTGCTGTATGCCAGCTGGCTACTAGGACAGGAGAGTGTTGCTGTACACCATTATGTGTACCATCGGCTGACATCAATCTACGAACCAGAATAAGAACCCTTGGTGGAATAAAGGTAAGAAAACAAGCATGAACTTTCATGTACTTCAGATTGCAAACCACCTACAAAATTCTGATATTTCAGCATTTCATATTCAAAAACGCAGGTTAACCATTTCACTGCCAAGACATCTGAACACGCTTTACCTTTGACTGCTACGGAGCGGCCCAGATGTTTTTCGTATGAAAAGGGAACGTCACAGTACACGTCATCGGATTGTTCTTCATTGTCGACCTCATGTCATTTTTTTTTCGACGTAATGTTACATATTTACACCAGTGGTATAAATCCACCATCTCAAAGATGAAAACGTGAAGATATTTGTATTTTGAATATATGTAGTTTAAGTTTAACGAAAATGACATTGACCTTTTCCCGTATTATTGATTTTGATGACGCAACCAATCTTGTTTTTTTAAACCAAGTATATTCATGCGCGGTAGTTGACCCCGCATGAATATACTTGTTTAAAAAAAAACAAAATTGGTTGCGTCATCAAAATCAATACGGGAAAAGGTCAATGTCATTTTCGTTACTATCGTAAACAAAACATTTAACGTTTGGCCATATTATTTCAATAATCAACATCCCTCAAAACCAAAATGATAGAAAACCAAGAAATAACTACTTTGCAAAGATTGAACGACCTTAGGCTTATACGATACATATTGATTTGTTTGTTTGTTTGTTATATAAAACACTGCAATATCTAATGATGATTTAAAATTGAAATCAATCCAATTACAGAAAAGAGCTAAAATTTAATACAACATAGCACTGATCAGTAACAGGGAGACTCAACTAAAACTTCTGTATTCTGGATATGCAAATACATTTGTTGTACATAATTTCGTACCTCCCCCCCCCAATTTGTGAATCATATCGTCGATACATCTAAATTCGTCTATATGTATTTATACATGCATATCTGCCATTCTTAGTAAAAAGAAAGACTTTGTGTCGGTGTCTGTAATTAACTTTCTAAAATTAATATTAATAACATTAAATCTAAATGCCTTCCGAGTGGGATTATTATGGATGTTTTTTGATGTGACCTACATTCAGAATATTTCAGTGAAACGTATTCGATGCGGTTTTAGCACAAGTTTTTATGACAAAAATTACTTACCGGTAGCATATTCGAACATTATAATTTCCAAAACAGACTTAAATCCAAAAAACCATCATAATGTATAACACACGTCAAATAGTAAAAAAAAACACATCTTGCCGCCTCGTTAACTAGTGTTTGAATGAACCTCGCGCGCCAGAACCGAATCACATTTAAAAAACAAGATCCATCAGCAAAAAAATAATCCCATCAAAATATCGTTTTAAAGGATTCATTTGATTATTTTTTTGAAAGTTAATTATAAATTACCGATAAACAGAATATTAGGCATTTTGTGTTTGGGACTGACTATATCACGGGGTATATCAGGCTCGCCGTTCCGGCTCACCTGATATACCCCGTGATAAAGTCAGTCCCAAAAACAAAATGCCTAATATTCTGTATTTATCCTGCAATGACAGCATTTACCGACTAATATACTAGTAGCCTGTCCAATATCTTTTCTGATATTGGTCAGTTATAAATAGAACATTGACAATGCGTTTCCAAAGAAATATATCTGTGACGTCAAAATAAACAGAGGTTCGCGGTATTTTTGCGTCGCCCATTTCGAATTTTTAAAGGGTTTTAGTGAAAAAATTATTCCAAAAACTTTTATCATCGTCCAGTAAACGTTTATTTACGATTTAAAATTGCAGGATAAATACACTACATGTGCACTGTCGAAGCATATAGGTAAATATATGTGTATTCGGCTCGAAACGCGAGAAAAGGCTCGGCGAAGCCTCACCTTTTCCCTCGTTTCTAAGCCTCATACACATATTACCTATATGCTTCGACAGTATTGTATATATACATCTAGCAAAAAATGTTGATTTGAAAAGTAGATTTTTAAGCAAAAAATTTCAGGACAATAATAGAAGTCAAACGGACTATAACTAAGACCTCAATTCAAATATCTATGCTGTTTTTGACATATCGTATTTTAATTATTATTTCAAGGGTTCCATGTGCAACGATTGTTGTGTGGTTTCTTGCTGTTCAATGTGTGCAACTTGCCAGGAATCGAGGGAGTTGACAGCCATGGGAATCCCATAAGCAAAAAGAAAAGGACAATAGAAATCATTATATGATCATATAATATGCTGTTTATGAAAATAAATACTTGAACAAAAGTCACATGGAAAATATTATAATAACACTATAGCAATATAAAATTTAAATGGTTTGCATGCCAGAGTATTTTTTTTTGATGTCTAGATAAGGTATTTTATGTTCACTAACTGCTTTTAATTTTTCCATTTCTTTTTTATTAGTTATGTTATTGATCTTTTCTTTTTATCAGTTTTAATCTGTTGTATCATGCCATGTAAACATTTTATACGCTTATAATAAACCATTATTCAGTTTCCGACTCGATACTACAAATATACGCTTTTGACATGGTTTCCTGACGGAGGACAAAAGGGTCCCCCCAATTCCATTCAAGAGCAACGGAAAGAACAAAGAAGTTGAATATAATTTTCTTAATATTTGCAGACATTTCAATCTTGTCAAATGATAAAGGTTAATTTTACCACAACTAAAAAAATCACAAGTCATTACAACATTTAAATTATTTACAGAGTATAAGAAAATTATATGTTATTTTGGTTAAACATTGCATAACATGGAGACATGTGTCCGACTTAAAGGGAAGTAACTACTAAAGAAGCGTCGAAAAAGCGTATAATTTTAGAATCAAGTCGGGAACTGGGAATTCGTCTATTGTGTCTATATACTAAAATATGATATTTTTGGTAGTAATCGGAATGTACATATATATGTATCTAAGGGATCGTTATATTTATTTCTCATTATTAATAAACACATAATACTTCTGTATCTATATGGTTACTGAAGATTAACTCAATTCTGAGTAAAAGTCCTTCAGGGGTGTGTGCGCATGTAAGTTCTTCGTCACGCTTCAGGAGAGCTGCTTTAAATCTGTCCATTGTTTTGCTGGTAACTGTAGCTTCAGGTAAGGAATTCCAATCGATAGTAGAATTAATAATGTCTTTGTTTTGCTTGTAACTAACCAGATGTCTTTGTGTTACTTGTAACTAAACACATGGTATTTCAGTTATCCTAACATCTTATTAGATAGCAAGTTAATAAATGTTAGAGAAAAACGAAGGGGTGATAAAAAATGAACAAGTCAGAGAAACTGGCAACATATGATACACAAGGTGAAGAAAAACAAAGCAAACACACAACACAATATACATCTGTTGGACACCACTACAACGCAAATAACATAGAAAAGTCATGCACCCTCCTACAAACAAACGGAGGTAAAGACGAACCGAACATCGTTTTAATGCTGAAATCGTAACGGACAATGAGCAAGGCTTTACACTGAACAGTTCCAAAATCCAATTTAAAAAAATCGTAGAAAGTGGCAAAATAGATACTGACAAATATGTCGTGGTGTAAATTTTATCAAGATTATTTTAAATGTTTTTATTGTAAATTCGATTATTTCGGGAACTTTAATTAAAATTCAATAACAATATGTGCTCATTGTCAAAGCAGTTGTTTCAAGTCAAATGTGTTTTAATCACTCAGTTTTTGTTAATTTCATATCTATTGTTATAATTTGCATTTAATCCCATACTTTTCAACATGTCATTCACGAGTAACAACAAATCGTTGTCATGAAAAATTGTATAAATTCAGACCCCAAATAATGTAATTATTAATTAGGATACCTGATTGAATAGTGTACGACACAATTTCATTTAAATCGGAGGCTTCTACGAGAATGAAATCATTAGGAAGAATGCAATATTTTTGGAATTCGCATCTGCTGTGTGTTTTATTGATGCTAGATAGATATAGTACTACTTACTAGTATTGTCACTCAAACATAAATTGAAACAAAGATTATGATCAAACTGTTGTTTCTACATAGCATGAACAGTGCTTACCGACGATGTATACGATCTTACCAACCACATCAACACACACAATTCCTCCAGAACGGATTCTAAATTACACACCTTAAAAGGAACACAACAACAAATACGGACGAAAATCTATGTTCTTGTAGTGATAGGTATACAAACGTTAAACGAGTTAATGGATCTAAAAACTTCTACTTCTTGATATTTAGTCTACCAGCAGTTACACAAATTACAACATATAACGAAACAATGAGAATATGATGGCACAAAAATTATTCAACTTAAATACAAATTATCATGCTATGATACAAATGGCGACATGATTAACATCGAAACTATAATTATAATGTCAGTGAATGTTCAGTAGCTTCCTTGTTAACAGCAACCTTCTATCAAGGAAATCCTAATAGGACCCACAAGCTGTAGCATATCGTATCAACTGAGAGATATATACTCCATATGCAGGTGCTGCTAGAATGTTGCTAAATATGAATGAAAAATTCACGATGGGAATATTGTGTCGTAAAGTTTCGTTCTTAAACACCCTTCATTGTCAATTTCGAGGTGTAGGTCAAGGAATGAAGCAGATCTATCTGTATCTGTGGTATCCTTTATTTCAAGTTCAACCGGATACATGCGATCAACGAAATCACCAAACCTAGAATTGTTTAGTGAAAGGATATCATCTATATAGCGGAACGTGAAATTAAAGGATATGGCTAGCTATATACACACTCCATTATTTCATGAACACAAAATCACATAATGGTGCGATTCTTACTAAAATAAACAATTGACAATTTTGAACCAGTGAATAATGTTTAACCATGTATTTTGTCAACGTATGTGTACGAGTAATCATTATATAAAGAGTAAGGCTGACTGGTGAAAGGTAGGTCACATTGCATGTTAGCAAAAANAAAAAAAAAAAAAAAAAAAAAAAAAAAAAAGGCAGAGTCATCTTTTGCCAGCACTTCCGTCGTAGGTGGTCTGATATCCGTTGTGTGCTAAGAAGACTTTGAAGATACCACACACATCTTCTCATCTGAAACCGCTTAGCTAAATGAACCGAAACTTGGTAGGAATAGAAAGTCCTCTATGAGAATTGCTCTTTTCTCCCGTTACATTAACAATCATGGTCGCCATAGGCAATTCTTCTTTCTAGTTGGTCAATTAAAAACAATCTTCACCTCTGAAACCACTTTGCCAAATGAACCGAAACTTATAGGAAGCATCTATGGAAAGTTCCTATAAAGAATGCTCATTTCGTCCGATCCGTAAACAAATATGGCCATCATAATCAATTCTTGTTTCTGATTAATCGATTTCTAAAATTCTTCTCCTCTGAAACTGCTTGGCCAAATGAACTGAAACCTGATAGGAAGTATCTATGGAAGTCCGCTATGTAGATTGTTCATTTCGTTTTGATCCGTTAACAAACATGGCAATATAGGCAATTCTTGTATCTGGTTGGTCTGACAGGTAAGCGACACTGAGCCTCTACTTTTTTATTTGCGTAAGTGATGAAATACAGTCTGAGAACTTATTATATGGCACATTATTATTATATAAAGAATTTTCAGATACCAAAAGGGTAATCAGAATCAATATATCGAAGAACAGACAACACAATGGCCAAAAGGAAAAGTACTAAAGGACAACCAACGATCTACAAAACATACATTTAAAACTACAGATCGAGTAACATGAATCCCACTGAAAACCGGGGGTGAAATCAGGTTCTCTGGAAGGGTAAGCAGTTGCTGTTTCACTAGTGACACATATATTCCATAACGGTCAACCATGTCATGGTGGCGACCGTAAACTTTCAAAGTGATGACTTCAACTTAACAAAGAGGAACCCTTGGATCAGTAGCTTCCTTGTTAGCAGCACCTTTCTATCAAGGAAACCCTGATAGGACCCACAAGCTCTATAATATTGTATGAACTGAGAGATATATACTTCATATGCAGGTACTGCTGGAATGTTGCTACATATGAATGGAAAGTTCACGATGGGAAAATTTAAATGTTCTCGTAAAGTTTAATTCTTGACCGCCACTCACTGTCAATTTCAATGTGTAGGTCAAGGTATGAAGCAGACATATTTGTGATATCCTTTATTCCAGTTTCAATGGAATAAATACGATGAACGAAATCACCAAACCTAGAATTATTTAGTAAAGGGACATCATCAATATAGCGGAATGTGAAATTAAAGGTTCGGGCTAGCTATATACACATTCCATCAAATTTCATTAATACAAGCCATACAATGGTGCGATTCTTACTAACATAAACCTATTTTAAATACTGTATCCCATTGATTTGTTTTTTTTTTCTTTTCATTTTAAAATATTTTACCTGTCTTAGTAGATATGTAGATAAAGTATCGTAGCAGTGAAGTATGACCTTTTTCTATTTTAATAAACACAGAAGAAAGGTCAACTAGGGTTTATCTTCCTTGCTATTATATTGTCGTGTGATTTATCATTTTTTTTCATATTAAGGACGATACATTTAACATATATTTAACCAGCATTCACTAAGTCTACTTTTTAAATCTCAAAATATTTGGTTTAAGATATAATCATATATTTATAGAGGTATTGTTTTCAATACTGCTACTCCTTACACATACTTCCCCGTGCAACATACTATATTTATTCATGGAATCCCTTACAAATAAAACATATAAAGCTAAAGATCGAGTAACACGAACCCCACTAAAACCGGCGGTGAACTCGGTAAGCAGTTTCTGCCCTACTAGTGGCATCCATCGTGTTAATCTAGCTACAAACCCGGTGATAAGTTGTGAATGAGGAAAGGACCGGGAAGTGATAACGGTCAACAAAGTCATGGTGGCGTCCATAAAACTTTCGAAGTGATGAATTCAACTTTACCCTTGGTTCAGTAACTTCCTTGTTAGCAGCAACCCTCTATCAAGAACATCCTGATAGGAACTACAAGCTCTGGAATGTCGTATTAACTGAGAGCTATATTCTCCATATGTAGGTGTTGCTGGAATGTTGCTACATACTAATGGAAAGTTCACAATGGGAAAATTGAAATCTTCTCTTTTGGCATAAAGTTTCGTTCTTAACCGGCCTTCATTGCAGAAGTAGGTAAAGGTATGAAGCAGACCTATCTGTATATGTGGTATCCTTTATTTCAAGCTCAATCGGATAGATGCGATCAACGAAATCACCAAAGCTAGAGTTGTTTAGTGAAAGGACATACCGGGTATCTATATAGCGGAACGTGAAATTAAAGGATCGGGCCAACTTCGTTTCATTTTTCTTGAGAAGCCGCTGTATGAAGTCTGCCTCATACGAATAAAGGAACAAATCGGCGAGAAGAGGAGCACAGTTAGTACCCATAGGTATGCCGACTGTCTGTTGAAAAACACGTCCACCAAACATAACAAATATGTTGTCAATCAAAAGCTCGAGCATGTTGATGATATCAGTTTCAGAGAATTTTTTGGTAGAATCAGAGTGGTTAATTTTACAAAATAAGATGTGTCTTTTCCTAGCACAAGGTATTTGTGTTGGCCATTCTTTTTTATGAAACACATTTGGACCAACTCCCTGAATATGTTTTTCAGCTTAGAGTGAAGAATAGTTGTGCAAAGGGTAGATAAGTCAAATATTAGTGCTATTGAAGGAGGAACCTAGATTGTATGTACTCTAACAGATCTTTAGAGTTCTTCAGAATCCACATCTGATTCACACAACCCCTCGAGTAGCTAGTGTCACAGTAATTCTGATGCCCGGTTTTCATCGCCGATAGAATACATGTTAATAATTTGGAAAGATGTTTCGTGGAGAATTTGGCAGACCCAGTAATATAACACTGTTCGAAAGGACACTTGTGTAATTTAGTTATCCAGTAGAGTGAAGGTAGATCCACTTCTTCACCTGTGGTTGAAATTCCAAAGGAACATAAAACAGACCTATGATTGTCCAGGATTTCCTCCTTCGTAAGTGTCGTCGGGGGTATATGTAGGGTTGCCAAGTGAATTGTCAATACATAATTCCTTTATCAAGCAGTCTACAAATGTATGTAATGTGATTTAAACGCAGAAAACAATATTGTTTGGGGCCTTGTCGATGGAGGCAATAACATATTTTTAAGGAGGAGAGACATGTGTCTGACTACATTTGGGTCTTTAAAGATTGATGTAGAGCGAGTGCTCATAGACCCACTGGGTTTTTTTAAGTCTAATTTGCATATGCGACCTCACATTCTTCACCCATTCATTCGGAAAGAGTAACTAAGTCCTCTTCACGTTTTGCCCATTGTCTTGCATAATCCTCGATGAAATCCATAAGTATTTTAAAGTTATGTTTCCAGTTTATGGATTTAGGCTCACGATATGTAGATCCTTTGGCGAACATATCTCTTGGAGAGGTGATGTTGATAATTTTAAGGTCACCAGTTATAACGTGACCAGCAGGATTCTATAAGAATGGGGAACTTGCACAGGTGCAATCAGGAGGCTTAGATTTGAAATCGTCAATATTGAGATCATGCAACACGTGTTTGTAATACAATATTTGTATTGCTATTGGCATGGTATATGCATACGAGATTATAGGTACGGACTGATCCTTAAATTATGGTGGAATTTTAGATTTGACGGATTTGTAATGAAGGATATTACCGAAGTTAATGCCATCAAGATCTTTGTTGGCAAACGACAGTTTCAGAAAGTTTGTATTCATTTGAATTCGGATGTTTAACATGGCTTACCAAGCATGAGTGGTATGTAGCTCTGAAAGGGGTAGTGAAAATAGCTGAGAGCGAATATGATGGATGCCCAACGGTGTCTGCGTAAATGGTAGAAGGTCATTTAGTGAAACATCATGAAGTATAGTAGTGAGGGGATGTATAATGACGACCACTATGGCTTTGTTTACGCAGAGAAGTGGAGTTGAAAATATACACCACATTCACCGATCTACAGGTAGGGCTAGATTGAATTCCTATACCATCAATTTTGTCATTACAACCATAGGGTATAGCAGTCGTTAATTCTCGTATTCAGTAGTCTTCCTTTTGTCTACGGAGAGGTGTGGCTAGGTTTGAATTGTTAGTCCTATGGTATATTTTTCTGATGATATGAACTCGCATTGAAAGAATGGAATGGTCAGGTTGATTAAAATGCTGGTAAACAATGACCGCATATCCGTTAAGACAGGATTCGATTTAGACAGGGTTCGGTTTTCATTTTAGAATTCACATCATCATATTAATCTTATATGTGAATGGTATGAAGTTGTGTAGAGATAAAACCATGCTAATACTGAGTATTTGATTTATGATAATATTCAAATATTGATGCATTTTATATAAAAGAGAGTTAGACCAGATCATTCCACAAGGTAAATCATTATAAAATATCATACATGTACATACATATACTGATTAATGTTTGTTATTTTGTATTGTGTTTGATGACAATCCAGATTTTGGATTTTAAATCAATAAAATATTTGACTTTGACTTTATATATTTAATATATATATATATGTTACAGCACAAATTGGAATCCAGTAGGATCCAGAATCCTACTAGTACAAATTGGAATTCCAATTTCTACTAGTAGAAATTGGAATTCTGATTTGTACTGGATTTAAACCAGTATAAAGCAGAATTCCAATATCTACTAAGACAAATCAAGATATTCAGATTTGTACTAGGAGGATCCAGGATCCTACTGAAATAAAAAATTGAAAAAAGGAGAAACATGAAAAAATAAATATGAACACTTTTTTTAATACAAATCTTCTGTTTTATGTCCCTTAGGTAAAATCAGTAAAAGCTAAATAGATATACTTGTATGATCAAGATCACTGATCTTTAATTGATACTTAACACCCCTAAAGGCTGTCCTGACAGGACAGTCACATAACTTTTTAACTCGCCTCATGAATTGCAATCATTTCTAAATTCATTGTTTGTATGTGAAAATGAAATAAAAGACCACAAGGAATTATTTTATATGAAACTTTTGGAATATGAAGAGAAGCTTCCAAGGCATTATGACAAAGAAAAGTTTGTTCTCTCTGGACTTAGATATGAAGCTATTCTAAACTGCTTTGACAAAAAGAAGGGACATAAAACAGAAGAGGGGCAATATTTAAACACTGGACCAAAAACAACTTCAGGAAGACTACTATAGAGGAAAATGACATTCTAATTTGCTTGAAAAGTGACTGTCATGTTGTTACAAGAGATGAGGTATTCAATGTTATTCACAAGCAAATGCCACAAACAAACTTTGACCAAATGTTGTAATAAATAGGAAACTTAATCCAAAATTGTATTAAAATGTATTTTTTTCACTATTTGTAATTAAATTATCGCACAAGACTTATTTTATATTTCACAAATTTTACATATTTTTATTTTTTTCAATTCAGTAATATCCAGGATCGTACTAAGCTTTAAATTCAGTAATATTCTGAATCCTACTGAAAGATTAGTATGATCCAGGATCCTCCTAGTACAAAATTGGATATCCCGATTTGTCCTAGTAGATATTGGAATTCTGATTTATACTGGTTTAAATCCAGTACAAATCAGAATTCCAATTTCTACTAGTAGAAATTGGAATTCAAATTTGTACTAGTAGGATTCTGGATCCTACTGGATTCCAATTTGTACTGTAACATATATATACTCATAGCTTTTTGTAGCAGAGTATAATATTTCTGTTTCTATTTGTTAAACAGTTTATATAGCTTGACCTACATATCGACTCACAGTTCGTCAGTATTTTGATATAGCTGTATGTAATAATTATATCAACATACTGAAGAACTGTGTGTCGATATCATATGTAGGTACATTGTATGTGGGTCAAGTTATATAAACTTATATATATTTTCAAATAAGCGGGGTACCAATGTTTGCGTCTAATTATATAATAATCACAAATAAACAACTACTA
>MJUT01021297.1:269744-292116 GCA_002080005.1 Gigantidas platifrons | reverse complement strand
TATATATATATATATATATATTATTTATTTATTCAGAAACTACCCCTTTACAACGGGGGTAAACATCAGCGGGGTACCAATGTTTGCGTCCTATAATTATATAATAATCACAAATAAACAACTACTAGTATATATTAAGATTAGCATAAATCATACACGAACATTTTCATCAAAGAACAAAAAACATATTAAAGTCATTGTGATATATAGATAAGTCGTAACATATTGTCACAGAATCAACTGTGTCATTCTTCATTAAAACAAAATTATATACAATGTATCACATTATTTTAATTGCACTAAATAATAAGTAAAATATGCATGACATATAAAATAAAAGAAACACAATATTAAGCGAGTTCCTGATCATCGACACATGAATTAATTAAATTAGTTCGCGGTTTCATCATTTTAAATAACAGTTTTTTACTGAGCTGGTCAAGCGAGAAACCAAGTTCAGTGTTAAAACTTAAACAAGTCTCCGATCAAGAACTGCAGCTTTTGAAAATAATAAATAATATGTACCATATACATACACTTAGATACGTGTCTTATGTCAATCTCTAGATTTCCCTTACGAGACAAGGTAACACTTCGACTATTGAAGCTATATAGGGCCCGGGTGGCACAATGTGTTAGGTAGTAGGATTACATAACAACTCGTACAAACCTATCACCAATACCGCAGTAGATACATAATATAAATAAATACTATATAGACTAGTTATAAAACTGTTTTTCTCAATAAAATATGACATACATAAAACAGTTTACGTTTCTTTCTAATAAGTAGTCAGTACACTAGTTGCATCTTGCTATACACGTATAATATAATTGCATACATAAATGCATTTAAAATACAACAGTTTATGTCAAAACAAAGCATAATTTTAAAACCAACCACTGATTGAGGTATAATAAGTACTGACAACCATAAATATGTACTAGATTCTTTGAATATTCTTTAATTTTGTACCGCTAGTCAGTGGGCAGTAGTAGTGAGTGGTCGCTAGGTATTGGTGGCTAGCTTGATTCTGGTGACAATTTATAAATGTATACATGTCTTTAACATACAAAAAATCTTTCACATACGTACTTTTAATTTACTACAAAATATCAAGCACACAGTATTTTAAATGTTTTTTTTTTTAATTCAATGATATTTTGTTCATGCACGATGCAACTTTGACCTGTGTTGTCTTCTTGTTCCAATACATCTACACAACAAATCCCTGATTTTTAGTTTTAATTTGACGTTACGCTATTTATCACCAATACCCTGTCCAATAACACAGCACTCATTTGATACGATATTCCAGTCCAATCATGGTTTCCTTGAGTAATATTGCTGCTGACAAGGAAGCAAGGGTTCCTACAGATTAAATTGAAGTCATCGCTTCTAAAGTTGTACGATCTCCACGATGAATTGATTAACCGTTACGTAGTATCTGTTTTAGAACTGACCACGGATATGTTCCGTTTGTCCAGTCCTTTCTGTGACTTATCACAAGATTTGTAGCCAGTGTAACACGACGGGTGTCACTACTGAAGCTTTAACTGGTTATCCTTCCGGAGACCCAGTATTAAGAAGGGTGGGTTCGTTCACTACTGAAGCTTTAACTGGTTATCCGTCTGGAAACCCAGTATTAAGTAGGGTGGGTTCGTGTTGCTCAATTTCTTTAGTTCTGTGCATAGTGTTAAGATGTCGCCAATTATTGATCTTTTTGACATTTTTCCTTCAGTCTGTCTTTTTTCGAATAACTGATTCTGATTACCCCTTTGTTATCTTCAACTTTTCTCATACATTTATTAATGAAAAGAGTTACAGTGATGGTATATGTACCATCCATCTTTCTAACACCAACTTGAGAATCAATCCTCCGGCTCGTCGATATCAATGTAATGATATATGTATAATATACCTATATTTTTTTTATTAAAAATAATAAATATTTAAGTTATTGATCGAAAAACGTATTATGTCAAAATTGTCACGTCGCGCATTCTTATCCACAACTAGAATTATAAAACGTAGATCCTTTAATATAAAGTGGGGGATATTATAAACAATATTATTAATAAGAAGTTGCTTTTTTCCCAAAAAGCAATGCTAGGCGCAATTTAGTATAGGTATAACAAGGTAGAAGCGGTAATGATGTGTGTAAGCTATGTAGTAATCATTTTATGCTTTAGAAAATACATATTGTAGAACAAAAAGGAATGAAATTGCCAGGTTTTTTTTTTTTGGTGATATGGTTTTTTAGTTATATTGCACTGCAGATAAAGATCTCCATTGTACTATTTTTTACTTTGAAAACCAAACAACACAGTAGTAGTTACTTTGGAGGAAGATTTTGGCATTGTGTATTTTGCCATCATTTCAGCTACAGAAGATTTGAAAAGGTTATTTATCAAATTTTGTACAAGTAAAACTTGCATTATTGACACTATATATGAATAGGAAGTTGGATATATTTAAGCAATATATATTGCAAGGTTTCCATTGAGAATCGTTAGTTTTATTGAACAAATGTAAATTTGAACCCAAACATAATAAGTAAAGGGTGACCTACTTTTGGTGGGATGCTGTCAGACTGCATCACTGTGCAAAGTTACATGATTCTTTATCAACGAATACCTATAGGCAGTATAGGGTTTCTATATAAACTTTTACCTTTGCATGCGACCAAATGCATATAATAAAAATAATACTGACCCACTGGCAACCTAATATGGACATTCAAGTAATTGGAAACGCTCAATCTGCAGCATATTATGTTTGTGCTTATCTTTGTAAATCAGAGCCAGAAGATTTAAAACAAGCTTTATCACAATTGATAACAAATATTTCTGAAAATACACCTTAAAGAAATAGATTAATGAAAATAGGTTGCACTGTATTAAAAAATAGAAAGTTAAGTACTCAAGAAGCTGCATATAGATTAAGTGATTTACATCTAATACAAAACAGTAGAACTTTTAAATACAAAACCTCCTGAATTGAGATACAGAGTTTTGAAGCCTAAAAAGGACAGAGATGAATTACCTGAAAATAGCACAGATATATTTTGTTCAAATATTTTAGACTACTATAGAGCTAGGCCTTTATGTTATAAGATGAAGCTGGATTTTGGAAATCAGTCAATCCTAAAGGTCCTTAGAGAAATTTTCCGTACCAATTTGTAATTATTAGATAATTGCAACAACAACAATTTTGTTATAAATTTATCTGAATAATATTTCTATTTAGTTACACTATTACGTTTATTAAATTGAATGTATGCATACTTTGTAAACACTGAGGGATCAATTAATAATATTTTCCCACGAAAAACCTCGGACCGACTTAGAGCTTGAAAACAACAATGTTCTGCAGCTCAGAAGCGTAATATTAGTGAACAATTGTCCCCCCCCCCACAAATTTCAAAATTACAATAAAAGTTAATATTCGGCTTACGCTATTAGATTTTCTATAGCGGTATACAATTGTTCTCTAAAAGTAACTTCCTCTAGTTAAAATTAAACATTAATTAGTTGCAAAATAAATACAGAATCCCACAGCTAACAAGTTACCTTGCGATGAAATCATAAATATATCTAGGTCAGATGTTGAAAATTGTTTTCATGGTGTAACATGTCAAGTCAGACGGGGAAAATAAAGATTGTTTTGATAGGTACATTTGTACTGTGTATGCACAGGCGAATTATTAATTTATAGAAAACGATGTAAATAATTGTGCAGTTCTATTTTTATATCGCATATTACATTTTATTTTGGCTGCAATGGTCAAATGTGTTTTAACGTCTCTAACTAAGTTGACGTGCAATAATTTCCCTCTTTGAGGTACTTCCCCACAATTAATTTCCCTTCTTTGAGGTACTTTGTCTATGTACCGTGTTGTGTCTAACTGATAACGTTGTTAAAACAAATGAATACTAAAAGTATGGAAAACAAATGTAGCCATTTCGCGTCACTCTGTTTAAAATCATATCTCACTTTATTTGAGTTTGACCTGTATAGCAACCCAAAGGACACCGCCCCCTTTTTGGTGACGGTACGTAATTACAAGTAGGGTACATTGGTTTTGCACGTACGGGCTGTTGACCAATCAACAGCCGATATTTTTATCAAGCCGAGTCGGGTATAATCAGATTTGCGCTCCATAAATTAAACATAATAAAAAAATCTTTAAATTGTGAAATATAAATGTAGTCATCAGATGTTAACACAATAGGAATAAAAGGAAACGGTAATAGTTTGAATTCACAATAATTTGAACATAAGAATATCAGGTAAGTCTAGGAATTGTCACCTACTTTTTTTATACTTATGTACATATAGATTCTCCTTCAGTTGCCCGTGGGTTACGATATTTCTCCACTCAAGAGAGTTAAATTAAAAATTTTAACCACAAGCCATCAGGCGAGTGGTTAAAATTTTAAATTAAGCTCTCGCATGTCTCGAGGGTGGAGAAATATCGTAACCCACATGGACAACTGAAGGAGAATTTGTTTCTCCCATTATTTAACACGAACTTTATTTCAAAATTTGAAATTAATGCGTTTGAAATTAACGCGGGAAAAGGCACGAGGCATTGTAATCCTCTAGAGGATTACAGATTTTTCAACCACTGGTTCAGCGGGGTTAAAACGCCGTAATAATTGGAGAAATATAGATTCCTACTTCGAGGTAGTTAAATTATGCTACCGAGATTGGAGAACTCCGATAATTCACTCACAACAATGTAAGAATCTGTTTCTCTAATTTTATAAAACAACAAAATTTAAATCGATATGCAAATTCTCCCAACCTTTATACCGCCTCTTTAATCTTTCCTTTGAGAGATTGCTACGCATCCTGTTACCATGGCTGCAAAATGACATAGATGTTTCAAATATTTAAAGGAAACCAAACAAATTAATAACTTTTAATATTATATAACGACAATATTTAACGAAACAAAAATATTTTTAAATTTGTCACGGGTATTTCAGATTGATGTGTTTGTGAAGGGTTTGGTGGAGGAGGGGGGAGGTCTGGTAGAACTGAAACTAGGCATATCAGAATCATCTGATTCATATAGTTCTATTTCAGACTGAAATAAATGCATTTCTCCTCGGGTACTGTAGGAGGTGAGTCAGAATTTCCTGGATCGTTTGATACTTCAGGCCACAGGCTCAGTTAGGACGTCAAACCTGTATCTTGCTTTGAAGTGAGAATTTGTCCATTCTCGAGTTTGATCTCCCATAATGGGAACTCAAAGTTTTCATTTTTCCCTATTATGACCCCCCTTTCACCCGAGAGAAGTCTGACTCTTTGTCCCCTTTCCAAAACACGATCCATGTATCGAGTAGGCTAAGTCCGAAACGTTCGAATGCCAACTGTTATGTTCCCGGGAAGTCCCTCCAAACAGGGCGCACATCACAGCAGTAAAACGTTTAACCACACGCATCACGAAAATGTTACTTTTTACATGAAAATGGTATTTACGCCTACAATATCTTTCAATATTCTATAAAATGATCACAGTTGGAGAGAAAGTAGTCCCGACAGAATAAAAATTGAACAATCAGGTGCCGAGAACAGTTAAATTCACTAGTGAGGAAAACAATTTTTTCACAATCGGTTGTGAAATGTGGAAATAATAAAAGAATTTAGAGAAATATTATTCTTCAATCAATAATCTAGAGTCAACTGTAATATTGAATATTAAGCATTGATGATTTTCTAACACCTCTAGAATCAGGAAATATAAAAAAGCGGAAAATGTTCATGCCAAAAAGTTTAAAAATGAAAAAAGACAATATTGCAGTATCCTGTATATTTCAAGAAAACTTTGTAGGTAAAGTACGAAACAGAACCATGATTCAGTGTTGCTCATCTTTTAATTTTTGTGTTTTTACGTTCCGCTTAGTTTCGTGTTGTGATGTCCGCTACAATTTCCGCATAAAAACGATGTTTGGTTCGCCTTTACCTCCAGTTGTTTGTAGGAGGGCTCATGTCTTATTTACGTTATTTGTTTTTGTTTTCATACAGTGGTGTCCAACACATATTGTGTTGTGTTGCGTTTTTTGTTTTGTTCGTCTTCGTCCTGTATCTTATGTACCCAATATTGTCAATTTCTCTGGATTCTTGATTGCCCTTTCGGTTTTCTATAACGTTCATTGTTTATAAAGATAATCATGATTATTTGTTCGTAAACAGAATCATGATTTTCTTATAAATATTGATTTCAAGCAATTCAATTTAAAAAGGTGCCGTCGCAGCCGTGATCGTATGGTAGTTGGATTTACAACTACCTATGCAATCACTGCCTATAACCACTGACGTTGTGAGTTCGAATCTCGACCAGGGCGAGGTGTATAACATTATGTGCATGATAAAGTTTGTCGCTGACTTGCGACAGGTCTGTGGTTTTCGGGTCCTCTGGTTTCCTCCACCAATACAACTGACCGCCATGATATAACTGAAATATTGTTGAAAATCGTCAAACCAAACCATCAATTTAAAAATTTGATATGTAAAACCAAACCCTTGAGAGAACCTCGAGATATAGAAATAGGAACGGGGTCGGCTTGATGAATTACGAGATCTCACGCGGCGACTAAAAACATCCGATAGAAAATATGGACCAAGTGCGGAGGTATAAATTTAATTAGATTGGTTGTCAGGCAAAATATCCATGGTCTTAACTCTGTCATCTCATTATTTCTGTATGACCACCAAATAATATGTTCATAAGCCCATTAGTACTACCTTGTACCTACATAATTTACTGTTTGTTGTTTGATTGATTGGGTTGTTATGTAACGTCTAGACATCAGTGTTTCGGTTATATTTATGACTACAAGCAATACATATTGTAGGTATAAAAAGTTGGCACAGAAAACTATATAAACATTCTACATACCGGTATAAATATTTGGTATATTACCTTTATCTTAAGTTGTCAAATCATAATTGCTGTATTTTAATAACAGTGCCCCATATATACGACAACATATTTTGTTTTCTATAACTGTACATTGAAACGTCATAATTATTGATTTTAGTTTTGTTTCAGATATCAGATCCATCCACGTTTTTCAATTGTCAAGTACAAGTATAGTCATCAGAATTTCTATATATGTAAGTAGATTGTTATTTCTTCTGATCTTACAATGGGTTTTATTTAAAGCACACATGCATGTGTTATTTTTGTGAATGAACTCCTGGTTTCATTTTTATATACGCAGAACGTCATCTTTTATGTCAGTTGAATTGTTTTATTTATATTTTATTTAGAGTGAGTGAGTGATTGTTGTTTAATGCCAAATCACCAATTTTTGAGCGATATCATGGCGAGAACAAGTTAATTTCCAATGGGATGATGATGAGATCCACTGTGTTCTAGACCAATACGCTGAGTTGAATTTGTATAGTGCTAGCTCACTGAAACAACAGTCCGCGGATAGACATGTCGCCCCACTCGGTCACATAATTCTGATTCCGAGCCCACCAATCTTTTATCTTACTCCTTAATACTGCGTGCTTAGCCGAGAAGCAACAAATAACTATTTCATAGTATCTGGTTTGACCCGACCGGGGCTCGAACTCACGATCTACCGTACTCGATGCGAGCACGTTAATCCTTACACCACCGATGCAGTTTCCTTTATTTAGAAAACATGCAAATGAAAGCGCGATTATACTTGTTCATCAACATAGTCAAACATATAGAAACTGCAAAAGTAATCTAAATTTGCCGCGAAAGCTTAACTCGTTAATAAATGTCAAAGAAAACCGAAGAGGCAATCAAGAATGGACAATCCAGAGAAACTGACAACATTGGGTACACAAGACACAAGACAAAGACACACAAAGCAAAACACAACAGAGAAAACTAAAAAGACACGGACCCACACCAAAGGCCGGGGGTGAACCTAGGCGCCCGCGGAGAGCAACCACTTCCTGACTCTTATAAAACACCCGCTATGTTACTCATATAGTCAATATGTATTGAACACCACTATGCGCACGCAAACACAATGTAAATAAGACATGAGCCCTCCTACAAACGCCTAGAGGTGAAGACACACATCGCTTTATGTGGAAATCGAAGCGGACGTCAGATAAGGGAACACAGAACGTAAAGACATATGATAGAACAAAATGTTGGACATCACTAAGCGCAAATATATACAAAAACACTACAAGACATGAGCCCTCCTACAAACAACTGGAGGTAAAGACATGAGCCCTCCTACAAACAACTGGAGGTAAAGACATGAGCCCTCCTACAAACAGCTGGAGGTAAAGACATGAGCCCTCCTACAAACAACTGGAGGTAAAGATGAACCAAACATAGTTTTTGTTGTTGCGGAAATCGTAACGGACATCATATGTAGCACAGAAATCAGAAAGTAAAGACACACAATAAGACCCCACAAAAAGAAAAAAATATAATAACACGGGAGTGAATTTAGGTGCTCGCGAAGGGTAAGCACGTCCTGCTTTTTATAAGACACACGCCGTGTTACTCATATTATACAGTCAAGTCCAAGTCCGTTAAAAGTCTTGGAAGTAATAGAGAGGAAAGAAAATATATACATAAAAAGTACAAAATGTACGAGATCCATTTTCATTTGAGATTTGGATTTTGATATTTCGTAACGGTCAACCCGATCGTAATGAGGAACGTAGAGGCAATGACTTCAACGTAGGGGCAATGTAGCCTTGTTTGCGTCAGCAGCTGAGCTCTGTTCAGAAAATCACTGTACTGCGCACACGTTCTAGAATAACGTACGAGTTGTGAAATGTAAACCCTATACGCACAATGATGCTTGAATATTGCTACTGATGAAAGGGAAGCTGACTGTTGAAAAAGGGAAGTCTTCACGTTTGTCGTAGAGATTTGATTTTACTCTTCCTCTATTATCGATTATAATGTGAAGGTCAAAGTAAGAAGATATTTTTGAGTGTCAGTACCATCTGTTGCTTCAAGCTTGTTTGGATAGATATGATGCAGATACTCACCCAATCGAGAATTGTTCAGTGAAAGAACATAATCTATATAGCGGAAGCTTTAATTATAAGTCTGGGCTAATTTTCTATATTTATTCTTGAGAAGTCCGTAATATTAAGTTTGTCAATCAGTTCCGCATTGAAATGTATGATAACAAATTCCCAAAATGGTGATTGTAAACAAAATGGGGAATAATTTTGAAAACTAATCATTCCTGATGCACCATTGCAACGTTTCAGGTCAAATCATTCATACGTTCCTGAGGAGACCTTTCTTAATTTTTCATATCGTAGCAATTCAAAAACTTGCCTATGGGTGCGTATTTGCTCTGAGCACATTTTGATGGGACAGCCTTGTAGAATTTAAAACTAAGTCAAAATGGACACTTTGTATAATTTCCATATAGGTCAGGGTTAAAAATAACTAAAAAATACATTCCAGAGATAATATAAACTTAAATTTAAATTTTTGACGTCAACATAGAAGTCTAAAGACTTATTTCACGTAACATGGACAGACATGATGATACTTACTGTTTCATGGAATTCTACTCATTGACACTGATAAATTATAATCTATTAAATATTATCAAACAATAACAGCATATCTTCAAAATAATACCACTTTCTTCATGAAAGAGAAAATTTCCAAACCATATTGGTAATATAAAATGACGGATCTTTTTCTGTCTGTCCAGTTCAGTTATGTGAAATGGTAAAATAAATCAGCGAACTTTATTATGTTAGTTAAATGGATATTTATTAGGTAGTGACATGATAATAAATGAGAAGTAAGGTCAGCATGATTAAGTAACACCATAATGGTACCAAAAATCTTAGATAATTCTAGAATTTTTCATTTTATGTAACCATGACAGACATGTTTATCTGTCTTTGCTACGATAGTTTATTCATAGCATCCGTTCTAATGGTCAAATCACAATTCTTGGGCATATCTTACAAAATATGAATGATCGTGTATTGTAAATTGAGAATATGTATTCGCAATGTTTCATTTCGTTAAAAAGGCATTGGAACAGCTTTAAAAAGCTTCAACATCAACCATCTCTCGAAAATTTGTTTGTTCTTCATAACATTCACGTAACTTACCATTAACGTAACATTTTGGACAGACACATGGACAAACTTCTACTCAAGCACCCTGTTTTGTTTTTGTTGTTGAAAACGGATATTATCGCGAAATTTCTTATTTGTGCATGCGTAAGCCTCGTTCCGACGTCAATAAATTTAGAAAATCTAAATTTACAATAGGGGTTTTCTCATCACGTAACAACTTCGAACTGGACAGAACTTCCAACCGCGACTTTCAAAGGATTTTAACGACGACTAGTGGTTTCTTCTCAGTTTCACGAGGAAAAGAGGGATAACAAATTGAAATATTACTATATATATATATCGTGTCGTGACATCTGCTCGGTCATGCAATAAAGTCGGTCATTTGTTTTGATTTACCATTCTCACGCAGCACGAGGCCAATGACGTCATTCTGTATATTTATAACGTATATAGACGCCGAAGCAGTGTTTTAAAACTTGAAGATTATAAAATGCGATTAAAACAAGTAAGTTTGAATTGAACAAATTCCAAGTAAGTAAAAAAGCAACGTTTTACTAATGTCCTTTTTACCTGGTCATTCTGCCAGTGAAATCTATATTAAGGGATGGTATTCCCCAAACATTTTTATATTTCCGGTTTGTTGACATAATTGTCATCACAGTTCATGACCGTTTCTGGAATGTAGGCCATGCAAATTGTATTTTAAAATACTTTGAAAATATGATGATTGATCATTCACATTCTACCAAAATGGCTGATTGTTCTTTGTGAGTGAGTGATGTATTCTGGGATATTAAATGTGATTAAAATAATGAAATGAGTCATTAATTGTTTTACAAAAGTATGACAGAATGTAGTCAGTCTAATAGATTGTATTGACAAAAGCAAAAACACCAAATTCACTGGATTAAATACTTTATTTTATGGGTAAGCAAGTTAATATTTGCATCATGAATTATTTTTTAATTTCAAACTATTTAAAAAGACATCTTTTGAAAATTTTCAGACAAAACAATTTACACCGAAAAAACTAAGATACTGTACTTTCTTAATCTGGTTTACTTTTTAAGTTTAGTTGGCCTATGACAAAAAACAGGTGCTTTATTGACCTTTGACCGGCCTTATGTGACGTAATAAGACGCCATTTGGAATAAGGGAATAAACAAATATGGGTCAGTGTGTTATTATTATCGATCTATATATATATATATATATATTATATTTTATAGGAATAATCATTGGAAACTCTCACATATAACCACATTTTTAAACTGAGGGTTTTGGACTGACGTTACGTTAAAATTTGATGTCACTTTAAAGATTAGTTCCGACGTAAATCGAGCCAAATCTATCTATTAAGGTTTTTTTGTATGTTCTTTATATTCTTATCTATCAATATTTTCATGCTTGGGATAATCACAACAATTTCAATTTTATGAACACAAATATTCAATGGCGTATGTCACATTTCACTGAAAAAAAATGCATAAGTTTTCTGATTTTTTACAACTGAGGAAAAACTAAAAACTCAAAAAACTTGATATTATTTATTTTATGTCTTCAAATAATAAAGCATTTTTCTACATAGTATTTATGTTCATGAATATTAAATTAACCCACAAAATCACATTTTAATTGTCAATATGTAAAAGTGTTGTATATTGAATATGCATACACATATTTATGTCTTACTTCAAAAGTCCAAATAGCCCTAAACGACAACAACAGCATCATAACCTCAAAACTAATGATAAATAGGTGGTAATGTAAGCATGGCCAACCTAAACATCTTCCAGTGATATAGAGCAACACATCCGCTTGTTATTGGAACTGGGAGTAAATTAAACAAACACATTATATATCCAGTAAATGTCATTTAATGAAAATGACGAGAAAATTATATAATACTCAAACATAAGATCTAAATATAAACAAACATATATTATACAGTAAATGTCATTTAATGAAAATGACGAGAAAATTATATACTACTCAAACATAAAATCATTATACAAAAACAGGGAGATGTACAAAAATGAAATATGTTCTTTTCTCCCTGTCAGAAGAAATAATACTCCCTGAGACAAAAAGGGATGGCACTAAAAACGGCCTTGCAGTTGACAAATTGCAACTGATCCCTTAAGAAGGGGGGTTTGAAGGGGAGGTGGTGGGAAATCTTAAACAGGATGAAAACAAACGTGACCTTTCATCTCATCAATTGAAAAGCAACTGATGCTAACACTGCAGAATGCCCCAAGCTTATTGGCCCAATATAATTTCTCATTCCTTAAATATTTAATTTTCCAATTTAATATACACAGCAGTTTTCAATAATAATTTGATTACAATGTTTCCTGATCATTACCAAAAATACTAAAGAGTAATTTTATAGACCTATTACATAAGTTAGTTTCTGTAACATAGCCTATTCGGATTGAATTGCCCCCCTTTCCCCATCAATACACTATGTACACTTTTCAGAATACTAAATATTTTTATTTCCAATAAAATTCATTAATTAACCCTGAATTCATATTGTATGTCGAATGGGAGAAAATCATATCAATGTATTGAGATCCAATCATTGTCAATTCTGCAAAGTGTTGGATCCAATAGATAGAAGTTTCTGGGGAGAATGTATTTTCACATCTTAACTAACAATAGTTCTTATTTGAATTTAGGGGTCGTCGTGGTCGTATGGTAGTTGGATTTACAACTACCTATGGAATCAGTGTCTATCACCACTAACTTTGTGAGTTTGAATCCCACTCAGGCTAGGCATACTCGATACACCATTATGTAATAAAGTCTGTCAGTGAAACTCCGGTTTCCTTCACCAATAAAACTTACCGCCACGATATAACTGAAATATTGTTGAAAGTGGCGCTAAACATCATAACCCAAACACTAACCCTCATTTAAATGGTCGGTTATATTGAATTACGGATCGGAACGATCCCCCCTCCAATAATAATCAATTTTTGATTGTAATACATCGAGACTTCGAAGAAAATTGCAAAGTGAAAAGATAAGAAGACAATCTGACACCAGGATTAAGATGGTAGCAATACAAACGTAGATATCTAATTTAGTGCACACGACACGTTTCTGGAATAACCATCATCAGGTACGCTCAAAACGAAAGATTGTCCCAGAAGGCTATATAATTTAAAGCTTTGAGAGAAATAAAATCAAAGTGCCTAAACAGGATAGCCAAAATCAACTTATAGCACTATGCAATGATATTGTTAACAGGGGCGGATCCAAGATTTCAAGTTAAGGGGGCGCACTTAAAATAATCGCACCGAGCGGAGGGAGGTGCGAAAATGTTTGGGGTATTTCGAGTGAAAAATCACGTTTTTACGCGAAAAAAAAAATCATATTTTTTTCAAATTTTAGGAGGGCGCGCGCCGGGTGCGACCCCTGGATCCTCCCCTGGTTAAGGCATCTATTTTGACTCTACGCTTTGTCTATTAGATTTTAGAACTGTTCCGTTATTCATTTGCTTTTCATTCTATTGTACAATTGTGTTTATATTGCCCCTTTGGTATCTTCAAACTCTTCATAAATAATGCGCTTCATCAGTATTCTTTCTTTCTTTAATAAATAGCAGTAGATATAAACACCTACTTCTGAAACATGGACCCATCTAACGATTCTAAGACAGGAATGTACCCTGAAGTTAATTATGGCCCACCACAACAACTACAACCGATGGGTGGATACAGCCAACCACAACAGATGGCCTACACCAACCAAGGAGCTCAACAGTCTGCTTCACAAACGACTGTCATAGTTCAACAACAACCAGTCCAACAGATGAGTCTAATGGTAGCTAACATAAAAGGACATAGAGATTGGACCACAGGAATTTTTTTACTGTTTCTCTGATATTGGTGTCTGTAAGTTTTCTCTTGCAATTTATTCGTCTTCAAGTAAAAACCTAACTAGATTCATGATAATTCTGCAAAAGAACAATAGTTGAAAAACGACAAAGTCACATTTTACTTATTAGTCTGTCCCTAGCTCACTTATTACTAAAATATGGACTATTTACGGTAAATTGCTTAAGACCAGGTATATCATGTTTATAAGAGAATGATCACACGAACAGAAAATACATGTACCTGAGTTCACCCCTGTTTTCTTTGTCGCGTTCGTGTTGCCCAATCTTTTTAGTTTTATGTGTAGTACTCTCTAGATAGTTGTTTGCCGTTTAGTATTTTTTCGTTTGTCCATTGCATGATCTGCAAAACATTAAACTAAAGATTGAGCAATGCGAACCGTATTAAAAACCGGGGGTGAACTCAGATTATCCGATAGGGTAAGTAGTTCCTGCTTAATCTCCCGGACTACCTGAGTTCACCTCAAGATTTTAGTGGGGTTCGTGTTGCTCGATATGTAGTGTTCTTTGCATTGTCTGTTCTTCTTTGATTTATGGCTTCTGATAAACCCTTTGGTAACTTACAAACTTTTCCATGATGCACCATACAAATATATTAGCTATAAATAGTTTCCACTCGATGACTAGAAACCATCAATTATTAATAAAATATATACAAATAATAAGTAACGTTTCCCTGCCCTATTCTCAAAGTGTTCCTACGAATCACAAGATAGCTAAATCACAGTACAGTTAATCATTCCAGTTTGATTGATATTAACTCTGTGACTGGTTCAAGAAAAGTTTGAAGATACCAAAGGGGTTACCAGAAGCCGTAAATCGTAGGACAAACAATACAATGAGCAAAAGAACAAGGATAAAAGGACAAAACGATCTACAAAATATTACACAGAAAACTAAAGATCGAGCAACGCGAACCCCACTTACAACAATGGGTGAACGCGGGTGCTCCGGAAGGGTTAGCAGTTCTTGCTTCACTATTGACACCCGTCGTGTTACTGTTAAACGAGACAAACATCATCTGAAATGAAATTCGTGCTGGATACCAGTTTACGTAGCTTTGAACAGTTTCTGGTCCACATGAGCTACCCGTCGTGTAACTGTTAAGCGACACGAACATCATCAAGTAATCAAAGCAAGTACGCAAAGACTTTTAAAACATCTTGTAGGTTTGTTCACATAGTGTTGATACCCGTGTGCTATATGCCAGCTGGCTTCTAGAACAGGAGAGTGTTTCTGTACACCATGCTGTGTACCAACGTCCGATATCAATCTACGAACCAGGATAAGAACCCTTGGTGGAATACAGGTAAGAAAACGAGCATGCACTTAAAATTATGTACGTCAGATTCCAAACAGCTACAAACAAAACAGAGATTTCAACATTCCATACTCCAAAGCACAAGTTAAAATATCTGTGACATATTTATACCAGTGATATAAATCCACGATCTCAAAGGTGAAAACGTGATTATATTTGTATTTTGAATACCGGGGTATATGTATTTCAGTTTTCTCCGAAAATGAAAATGTTCAAGTTGTTTCAATGACTTCAGAGTTCACACTTAATGTTGGGTTATATTGTGGTGCACGTTGTATAAGTAGTTGCTTGATACAAAGGACTTGACAATGGAGGCGTAGATCCTTTTTACAGATAGTCTAGTATTATATGTGACGTGGCGTCTTTTCGTCTTTTCAAACCAGTTCGATCTGAACCTCTTCATGATAATAACAGAACATTCCTCCATATTCCGTTTTCTAACAAAGGAATCGATGTTATTAACATCAGCAACATTCTTAATAGAAAAGAGGTCGTAAAAGAAATTCCACCATATTTCAAAAATCAATCTGTTCCCATTGTCTCCTATAGCTACACTAACATAATTGGCTGTAAAATGTTCAACTACAAACAAGCATTGCAAGATATTAACCGAAGAGTACCTCAATAACCCTCTGACTTGTGACTGATCCCAGTCTCCTTTTCAATATAACCCATCTGGACATGTAATCACTGGTGATCGGAATATCATTCAACGTGAGAGTCTCCGAAAGGTGATTTTTCATGGTCCTAAATTCAGAGAGCCTCAACACATCAATTGGACACATAATTTCAAGATAATTATGGATGCTGTTGAAGATTATGCCAGAGGGTGGATAAAGAGAGAAGTAGACCAAGATCCTGAGTTAGAGTCCTTGTCAGACTGGGTTAGAACAATCAGGTATCTAGTACAATGTCGGATTCGCAACCTCAAAAATTGTGTTAATAATCGACCCAAGTCTGTATTAAAAGACCAAGAAGCTGTTATGTGTCTTTCCTCTCTTCATGACAAATATGTTATCGTTCCTGCGGACAAGCCTTCCAACAACATCGTGTTTGTATGTAAATCATATTACTACGAATGCCTAATCAAGGAATTAGGCATAAATAACAACACCTCTGGTAATACCACATACAAACCAACTTCGTTCAACAAAAATGAAATCCTAGCTAACCACAGATCCTTCATGACCTCTTTAAACATTCCCTTTGGTAAAGAGTCTGAAGATTCACCCTATTTACATTGGATACCTAAACTCCATAAGACACCATACAAAGAAAGGTACATAGTGGGAACATCAACTTGTTCGACGAAAGAATTGTCTATTCACCTGACAAAGATTATGTCTGCAGTAAAAGAGAGACAACAGAAATATTGTGAAACTGTTTACTCGCGTAGTGGCATAAATCTCATGTGGATTTTGAAAAACTCTAAAGATCTTTTGGATAATCTTAAATCAAGATCTATCTCTTAGGTATCCTCCATCAAAACTTTTGAATCATACATTTTCCAAATATATGCAGCAATATACCAGCTTCTCCTGCATATGGTGTTTACATCTCGCAATTGATTCGCTATGCAAGGGCCAGAAGCAATTATTCTGAGTTCTTGAAACGTCATCTTTATCTGAGAAACAGGCTACTGGACCAGGGCTATAAAATGATTCGCCTTATTCGATCTCTTAAAAAGATTATATTCCGATACCAAGAGGCGATGGTGAACGATGGATTTTCATACAGTTAAAATGTATAAAGATAAGGATTTAGTATACCTGGTTTAAGCGGAGAGTCAACTACAATGTCAAAGATTGTTTGGTGAATGTGTGACGTAGAAATGTTTTTGACATTTACTTTCGTAATTAAAATACTTCAAAAGACTCGTAGTTATTGATGGAGAAGGTTCACGAGAAATATTCTGCCCTCCTAACTGAATTTAGTATTGCGCTGACTACTATTGTACCTATTTTGTTACAGTATTGTTATAAATGTTGTTATAGTGACAACCGGAACCTTTGAACCGTAATGAAAGCGAGAGGTTTGGCGTCATAAAATCTGATTCAACCCACCATTTCTTTAGAAATGCCTGTACCAAGTCAGGGCCATTGCGGTTTTCCCAGTTTTCCGGTTGTTGACTGATTTTGTCTGTTTGTTGATTTATGAGTTTTGACTTCCCCTTTGGAAGATTGCTCGGTGTTCGGTAATTTTTTATTACGTTTATCTAATACATTTGCGCATATTGTGTCTGCTTGTTGTAACATGCCGTTTTGTACATTTATTTAAATTTATTTTGAGAATACATTTATTTTTCTCATATGTTGGATAAGTGTATATGCTGTGTTCGTTCTTCGTGTTTAGATAATGATGCGGGAAATACTTTACTACAAATGGCTGTTGTTTGTCCATTTCAAGGTAAAACATAATCCATTAACTCTACTGGTATGAATGCAAATAAATGTTAGAAGAACACCGAAGGAGCAATCAAAATGAACAATCCAGAGAAACTGGAAACAAAGGATACACAAGAAAAACAAAATAAAAACAAACACAATATGTGTTGGACGCCACATTCGAACAAACACAAATAACGTAAATAAGACAGGCGCCCTCATACAAACAACCGGAGGTAAAGACGAACCGAACATAGTTTATACGCGAATATCGATATATAGTCAAGTCCGGCAAAAGTCCTGGTAGCGAAAGAGGAAAGAAAAAAATATATGTAAAAGTAAAATATCCCTTGTCATTTGAGATATGGATATTTCACAGATTGTGATGAAGCCTACTTATAATTTCTGTAGCCATACCTTCAACTTAAGAGCAACGTAACCTTGTTTGAGTAGCTTTTGCGTCATCAGCTGAACTCTGTCCAGAAAATCACTGTACTGGTCACACACTGTAGAATAACGTATTTTCCCATAGACCCATACAACTATCTCCATTTTACCATTAGTTTATACAATATTCAAGAAAAAAACATAAATGATACATAATATACAATGATTACCACTCCATTTTACCTTAGTGTTGACATCTTATTTGTAAACTTGTTTTCGACATTAATATAAGCTATTAAAATACTACTTACTAAACATTAAATAATAATCATCAATAAATGAATTGATATCAAATATTTCTTATCTTAAAGATTAGGAAATGAAGTATGAGTACACATGTACTCTTATGAGCAATCGACTGTAATTGTCTGAACAATCGACTGTAATTGTCTCAGCAATCGACTGTAATTGTCTGAACAATCGACTGCAATTGTCTGAACAATCGACTGTAATTTTCTGAACAATCGACAGTAGTTGTCTGAAAAATCGACTGTAATTGTCTGAACAATCGAATATAATTGTCTGAACAATCGACTGTAATTGTCTGATCAATCGACTGTAATTGTCTGAAAAATCGACTGAAATTGTCAGAGCAATCGACTGTAATTATCTGAGCAATCGACTGCAATTGTCTGAGTAATCGACTGTAATTGTCTGAACAGTCTACTGCAATTGTCTGAACAATCGACTGTAATTGTCTGAACAATCGACTGTAATTGTCTGATCAATCGACTGTAATTGTCTGAGAAATCGAATGTAATTGTCTGAGCAATCGACTGTAGTTGTCTGAAAAATCGACTGTAATTGTCTGAAAAATCGACTGTAATTGTCTGAACAGTCTACTGCAATTGTCTGAACAATCGACTGTATTTGTTTGAACAATCGACTATAATTGTCTGAACAATCGACTGTAATTATCTGAGAAATCGACTGTAATTGTCTGAGAAATCGACTGTAATTGTCTGAGCAATCGACTGTAGTTGTCTGAAAAATGGACTGTAATTGTCTGAACAATCGACTGTAATTGTCTGAGCAATCGACTGTAATGGTCTGAACAATCGACTGCAATTGTCTGAACCATCGACTGTAATTTTCTGAACAATCGACTGTAGTTGTCTGAAAAATCTACTGTAATTGTCTGAACAATCGACAATAATTGTCTGAACAATCGACTGTAATTGTCTGATCAATCGACTGTAATTGTCTGAGCAATCGACTGTAGTTGTCTGAAAAATGGACTGTAATTGTCTGAACAATCGACTGTAATTGTCTGAGCAATCGACTGTAATTGTCTGAACAAGCGACTGCAATTGTCTGAAAAATCGACTGTAATTTTCTGAACAATCGACTGTAATTATCTGAGCAATCGACTGCAATTGTTGTGTAATCGACTGTAATTGTCTGAACAATCGACTGTAATTGTCTGAGCAATCGACTGTAATTGGCTATGCAATCAACTGTAATTGAACAATCGACTGCAATTGTCTGAACAATCGACTGTAATTTTCTGAACAATCGACTGTAGTTTTCTGAAAAATCGACTGTAATTGTCTGAACAATCGACTATAATTGTCTGAACAATCGACTGTAGTTGTCTGAAAAATCGATTGTAATTGTCTGAACAATCGACTGTAATTGTCTGGGCAATCGACTGTAATTGCCTGAACAATCGACTGCAATTGTCTGAAAAATCGACTGTAATTGTCTGAACAATCGACTGTAATTATCTGAGCAATCGACTGCAATTGTTGAGTAATCGACTGTAATTGTCTGAACAATCGACTGTAATTGTCTGAGTAATCGACTGTAATTGTCTGAACAATCGACTGTAATTGTCTGAACAATCGACTGTAAGTGTCTGAGCAATCGACTGTAATTGTCTGAACAATCGACTGCAATTGTCTGAAAAATCGACTGTAATTGTCTGAACAATCGACTGTAATTATCTGAGCAATCGACTGCAATTGTTGAGTAATCGACTGTAATTGTCTGAACAATCGACTGAAATTGTCTGACCAATCGATAGTAATTGTCTGAGCAAACGACTGTAATTGTCTGAACAATCTATTCTAATTGTCTGAACAATCGACTGTAATTGTCTGAACAATCGACTGTAATTGTCTGAGCAATCGACTAATTGTCTGACCAATCGACTGCAATTGTCTCAACAATCGACTGGAATTTTCTGAACAATCGTCTGTAGTTGTCTGAAAAATCGACTGTAATTGTCTGAACAATCGACTGTAATTGTCTGAACAATCGACTATAATTGTCTGAACAATCGACTGTAATTGTCTGAGAAATCGACTGTAATTGTCTGAGAAATCGACTGTAATTGTCTGAGCAATCGACTGTAGTTTTCTGAAAAATCGACTGTAATTGTCTGAGCAATCGACTGTAATTGTCTGAGCAATCGACTGTAATTGTCGGAACAATCGACTGAAATTGTCTGAATAATCGATTGCAATTTTCTGAACAATCGACTGTAGTTGTCTGAAAAATCTACTGTAATTGTCTGAACAATCGACTATAATTGTCTCAAAAATCGACTGTAATTGTCTGATCAATCGACTGTAGTTGTCTGAGAAATCGACTGTAATTGTCTGAACAATCGACTGTAATTGTCTGAACAATAGACTATTATTGTCTGAACAGTCTACTGCAATTGTCTGAACAATCGACTGTAATTGTCTGAACAATCGACTATAATTGTCTGAACAATCGACTGTAATTGTCTGAGAAATCGACTGTCATTGTCTGAGCAATCGACTGTAGTTGTCAAAAAAATCGACTGTAATTGTCTGAACAATCGACTGTAATTGTCTGAACAATCGACTGAAATTGTCTGAAGAATCGACTGCAATTTTCTGAACAATCGACTGTAATTGTCTGAACAATCGACTATAATTGTCTCAAAAATCGACTGTAATTGTCTGATCAATCGACTGTAATTGTCTGAGAAATCGACTGTAATTGTCTGAGCAATCGACTGTAATTGTCTGAACAATCGACTGTAATTGTCTGAACAATCGACTGCAATTGTCTGAAAAATCGACTGTAATTGTCTGAACAATCGACTGTAATTATCTGACCAATCGACTGCAATTGTTGAGTAATCGACTGTAATTGTCTGAACAATCGACTGTAATTTTCTGAGCAATCGACTGTAATTGTCTCTGCAATCAACTGTAATTGAACAATCGACTGCAATTGTCTGAACAATCGACTGTAATTTTCTGAACAATCGAATGTAGTTGTCTGAAAAATCGACTGTAATTGTCTGAACAATCGACTGTAATTTTCTGAACAATCGACTGTAATTGTCTGATCATTCGACTGTAATTGTCTGAGAAATCGACTAATTGTCTGAGCAATCGACTGTAATTGTCTGAACAACCGACTGTAATTGTATGAGCAATCGACTGTAATTGTCTGAACAATCGACTGCAATTTTCTGAAAAATCGACTGTAATTGTCTGAACAATCGACTGTAATTGTCTCAGTAATCGACTGTAATTGTCTGAACAATCGACTGTAATTGTCTGAGCAATCGACTGTAATTGTCTGAACAATCGACTGCAATTGTCTGAAAAATCGACTGCAATTGTTGAGTAATCAACTGTAATTGTCTGAACAATCGACTGTAATTGTCTGAGTAATCGACTGTTATTGTCTGAGCAAACGACTGTAATTGTCTGAACAATCTATTCTAATTGTCTGAATAATCGACTATAATTGTCTGGACAATCGACTGTAATTGTCTGAGCAATCGACTGTAATTGTCTTAGCAATCGACTGTAATTGTCTGAGCAATCGACTGTAATTGTCTGAACAATCGACTGTAATTGTATGAGCAATCGACTGTAATTGTCTGAACAATCGACGATAATTGTCTGAACAATCGACTGTAATTGTCTGAGCAATCGACTGCAATTGTCTGAGAAATCGACTGTAATAGTCTATACAATCGACTGTAATTGTCTGAGTAATCGACTGCAATTGTCTGAGCAATCGACTAATTTTCTGAGCAAACGACTGTAATTGTCTGAACAATCAACTGTAATTGTCTGAACAGTCGACTGTAATTGTCTGAGCAAACGACTGTAATTGTCTGAACAATCCACTGTAATTGTCTGAACAGTCGACTGTAATTGTCTGAGCAATCGACTGTAATTGTCTGAACAATCGACTGTAATTGTATGAGCAATCGACTGTAATTGTCTGAACAATCGACG